>DVXP01003762.1:0-10961 GCA_018235645.1 Junonia grisea
TAATTATTATGATGTATGTCGTGAGAACATTATATCACAGAGTAGATAAAGTATACAGAGACAAAGCTTCAAACAACCAGTGTTCACTGGGCTGCCTGTCAAATCTTCCTGCCTGTCAAACGCGTCGATACTTAGGAAAAAACCGGTTGGTAGTTTAGTCAAAAGGCGTTTTCCGAAATCTTTGAATGTTTTTCGAAAATTACGAAAAAGATGTCATATAATTTGTAATTTTATGATGAACGTTTAAGTAAAAGTGAGTGGGGAATTGGGCCTCCGGTAACATCAATCACGCGGCGAAACACGACGCAAGCGTCATTTTACGCCGGTTTTCTGTGAAGCCGTGGTATCACTCCGGTCGAGGCGGCCCATTCGTTCAAATGCATGACTCTCCAACGTAAAAAAAAAATGTTTAAATTATTTTAAAATCATCGTTTGCGCATCATTAAGTATTGCTCATTTTAAAGTAGGATAATACCATAATTATATTTAATTCCGATTAATTTTTGCACACATCAAACATTTTTTAAAGTTATCTATTATTTTTAAATTTTCCGAGTTAGCAAAAGCGCAAAGTTTAGCAGTATACGATTAGAAAGTTTAAGAAGATCTAGAAAAGACGCATGCGCGCGATGAACGCACCACCCCTTAAGCCTTACGACCGCCTCCCTTAACAAACATTACCTGAAAATTGAACCTTCTGCTCTGAACCAGAGAGTGTTACAGTGCGGTAATTCATCATCTAACAAAAGTTTCAAACTCGACATGATCCTTCAGTTCTAAAGCCGTCATTATGCTCGTGTAGGAAGAATTAAATTTTCGTAACCTATTCTGCGTATTCGCGATTCATTGTCATACTTATTTATCTCTTTATAATGCGTGTATGTTGTAAATGAGGCTTAATTTTAATGTGCATAAGGTACGTTTTCGGTTGCTTGTGCGGCTATGGCAGGATAATTGTCAAATAAGGAGCACAATGTTCAGTCGGCTGCGAGCCTCGACGGAGTGCGGATAAGTTACAGCGCCCGTGACGTAGCGCGCTCGTAACTTATTTCGTAGCACTAGTTCGTAGCTTTATTTTACTCCGTTCCGTTATTAATAACATAAAAAGTGTTAATTTTGTTTTAAACTTTGTAATTATTTTTCTATTATTACTTATAATTAAAACACATTTATAAAATGAAAAAATAATGAAGGTAAAGTTTGAACAACGAATGTCACACCGTGCAGAAACATAAACTCGTAGTGTTTATATGAACTAATAAATTTGAGAATATTAAAAGTATGAATCAAGTGGCCAGTTTAATTACACAACAGAATGTTTCTCTTATTTTATACTAGCAATTGGTTTAAGAAATGTAAGTCACGTCTAGATTTTCGAGATTTATTAATAAGTTAATGAATTTTCTTGCTGAGTTAAAACGGCACCGTTTTAATGTATCTTGTAATAATTAAATGAGAGTGAATTTAAATCGTATTTAGCGCGGCGGGCGGCTGGCGGCGCGCGTTAAAGGCGATCTCCGCATATTTGCCGTTTCCTCGACATTCCCCTAGTTAATTAAAGCCCATTTGTATATTGTCTTAAGAAATATAATTTATGTAATAAGAAAACATTTTAACACCTCGGAAATATTCAAATAAACCTTGTCCACTTAATTTTATTTATTACGTAAACCATTTGTAACATAGCAATGTTTAACGTTGGACATTATTCAGTTCATTATTTAGATTGAGGATTTATTTTTTCAATTAAGTTTTAAAAAATGATGTAGCGTTAAGTAACATGACAATTGATAAACAACGACCTCTACTCCACCTCCTTGTCGATTCCAAATAAGCCCGCCTCAATCCTTCGCCCCGCCTACTATTTGGAAGGTAAATAAGTGTTTATGTACTGTTGTATATATCTGTTTGATTACTACAGGTTGGAAATGTAAGTTCTGTACATAGAAAAATGATACATTTTGGCAGTAAATATTTTTTTACACGGCGATACAGTTAGAGTATAGAGTGCGGTTTAGGGGTTGTTCATTTGATTATCTTTGAAGTTCTATTCGATTCTGAAATATCCCAGGAACGGTTAAAATTTTAATTTTACGGATACTATATATAAATCAGGGAAATATGTCCTCAAATTCTTCATAAATAGTGGATAATCCACTACTTATATCATTGTGTTATACTTTTTTATACGCCAAAACTTTCATTAAAATTATTTACTTTCTAATATATTATAATTAGGCATATTAACTATTACATAGAGTCATTTTCTTTCACAACAAAAGTCGTGTGAAAATCCAACAACGAATGAAAATCTTAATTTGTATTGTTGGTTAAACTAGATATAATAACTAACAAACAGAACAATACTAACGAACGGAATCAACAGCGAGCGAAACTTTTGCAGCTAAGAAGTCGAAACTGTGTGCACAACGTCCCGAGAACAGTGAGCTCTAACAAGCCGGCCATTCGAACTTGTTAAACGTGTCTGAGCGACGGCGGACGCATAATTCTGCGGCCAGCCTCACGCCGAGCATCAGACACTCCAAAAGTTTTCGCGGAGAACAAACTAAGACATCTTTGAATGGATGTTCCGACAGCTCAGATTATTTCCGAGTAACACACCTCAACTATGGAGACCAACTCTCTAGGACGAAACCGACAGACTCCCGCTGCCAGGAACCACATCATCTACACCGATCACAAGGGAAGAAAGTGAGTACCACAATTCTAATAATAAAGCGTATCAATTAATTGAAGGGGTGAATTTAAACCAAACAAATGAGCGCTATTATTTCTCTCAATTTAGTCTAACAAGCAAGTTAGAGTCAAAGGTTCGTTGAAACGGGGAACTCAATGGCCGTGAATTTTGTAATCTTCATTAATTTTGTCGAAAGTTCATTCGGATGCTTCTTACTCTTGTTCTTTAGTTCATTTTATTATATTGCTATTGCCATATATTAATCTGTTGTTGGAATTTAGATTAATATTTTAAAAATCTGAATATGAATCCGTTATGTTCACATGTATAAGACAAAAAACTCTACCTCCATGTTCCAAGTTAAAGCGAAGGAAAATGCAAGCAAAACTTGTTTAATAATAAAATAAGGAAATTTAAAATTTTCAAGAAGTCTATTTCTTTATGGAAAACACGTATATTCAATTCTAAAATAAACCTCTTAAAAGTATTGACGTGGTTATTTTATATAAATAAGCTGAAGACATTTAAAAACAGTAGCCGTTAAAGAAAATATTATCTACTTTTATATTTTCTTACTTCTGTCCGCTTGAATTGCTTTTGAATATCTGATATTTATGGAATTATTGTTAAGCAGTACAATATTTTCTCTGAAATTTTGATGTAGGCCTTAAAAAAAATTTAAGTGTTTTGGAGGTATTAAAATGTAAATATTGGGCTTTTAAAATATGAATATTATATTTAGTATTATATGTACTAAATTAAGATTGATAAATTTTTATAATGTTAATGTTGTTTCGACGAAAAAAGTAGTATTAAATTACAAAATAGTAATTAATATTATTTAAAATAAAAATGGGGTAACACGCAAAGTTTTCTCAATATCTATTAGGTTACCAAAATGACTATCTAGGCGTGATATTTTTTCGTTAGAAAACAAAATTTGTATTGTGATAGTACTACAACTAGCGAAAAGTTTTTTTTTCTTAAATATTAAAAAGTAAAAATTTAGTTGGGAGGGATGTGGCGGGCAGTCCCACTTGACTACTTAATATTTTGCAAAATGATCTTTATTCGAAAAATGGTTCTTCCACAACGATGATATTTTAAATGATCTATTTAACAATACCGCCGATATGATGATGATGATAATATTATTTAATTTAAATTAACCTCAAATTAAGGCACCTTTAATAAATGTATATTATATTCCTCTTTAATTAATAATTATAACAGCTATCAAAATTGTGGCTTGTTGCTAAGTTTTTCACTAAATTAATAAATGTCCTCAATTTACGTATGTAGGTAGGTAGGTATAGGGTAGACCGGCGTGATTAACAAGTATGTGTGCATGATTACTCGTGCTATCCTACAGTTGTATGGTAATAAGGAACTCTGATCTAAGCGGACGATACACAGACTGATTGACTGACGGTCGGTTATGGCAAAATTATAAGAGTTCTGACTAAACGAGTCGGTTGAAAAAAATTTTTTTTTTGTCAAAAAATATAATAAAACAAACAATTCAATGGATAAAAAAGCAACATCCCACGTATTTTATTATTTTTTCTATTTTCTATTACTTAAAGTGAAAGCCAAGATATTCGGTTGCAAACTAATTTATTTTTTTTTAATATTCACGCCTAAATGTTTATTTATTAACTGCCTGTCACAATACAATTTTAATTTGACATTGTTATATAAAACTTATTTTAATTATAAAATTAATATATAATTATTAAACTACATTTAAACAACACCTATCTTTTCGTTTCCATTTATATTTTATGAATATTAATCTATGCAACTTTATTATTCCATATCTCGTACCTGAATAATTTTACCATTACGGCCTCTTGCAGTGTTTAAGAAGCAAGTAAAAGTAGTTAGGAACTTACTAACAACTTGATCATAATCTGATGTAAACAATTTATGATATGACATTAATTAAACAAGTTAATTGTCTTGTCGTTGTATATAGCATTGTAATTTTAAATTTATTCTTTATAATATGGCAATAATTAAAATAAAAAATTCTTCGGCCAACATTTCATATTCGCGATTCGTGGGTAATTGGGACGTTGCGAATAATAAATTTAATCCATTTACTGCGAAATATTTTCTTTAAAATATTAACCAAGGATAGTAGCTTGTACCACTTTTTACATGAATCATTATATGATTCATGATATTATTATATGATCATATGATCATTATCTATCATAGATAGTAGATAAAAAATAATATTAAAATAAATTTACTATTTAATCACCTGTTATCCATAATTATAGTTTCGATGTTAAAGTTCGTTGTAAAAGTAAAATAAATTTCCATTGCCTGATTGTTGTGTGTGTGTAGTACCTAGTGTTTTTTTAACGATGTCAAAGTATTTTTTTTATTTAAATTTTGTTTCATTACTAGTAATCCCCATAATTAATTTGCTTATTATTTAAATATACGTCGATTGGTTGGTTCAAACTAATCATACTTTATATCATTTAATACCTAAGGTATCAATCAAACTTGATACTATTGTTATAACAAGTGTAAAGTTGAAAAACTTATAAAATTCCCGACACCTTATTCATTACGACATGAGGAACTTAAAGTCTTGGGAGATATTTTTTTTATAAATTATATCTGATAATACACACACAAACACACACACACACACACACACAAGCACGCGCATGCGCGCATACGCATGTACCTACATATATAATTTTTCGAGTTACTTTCAATAAGCCCTTTCATTTGATACCCATATTGTTAAAATGCATCAAAATAACTATTTTGCCATCTGTGATAGTCCGCCATCTTAGATTTAGAATGACGTCACGTATTTTATCGTATATTGTCATCCAAACTAAATATGTATGCAAAATTTCAGCTCCATCGGTTGAAGATATCTGTTTTAAAATTGAGTACCAAAAATCCACTTGAAAAAACTACATCCACATAGTGCAAGATAATCTCGAAACGGCTGCACCGATTTTGATATAACATATCTAAAAACCACCGTTAGAAAAAAACCCTCTTTAAAATAAGGAAAATTGGATCCAAATCGGTTCACCTGTGTAGGTGTTACGGTGCCACAGACAGACAAACAGACACACAGACACATAGATATACAGATACACGGACACACAGACAAACATAGCGGTCAAACTTATAACACCCCTTTTTTTTGGTCGGGGGTTAAAAAATGACTTTTATTAAATTTTTTGTACCTTATATTATTAAATACTAATTATTCAGTTTTAATAAAAACTTTTAGTCATTTTAATATCATGTGAATATCAAAAAATCAATACATAATTACACAAAATGGATATGTGGAGTAGCGAGAATGGACAAGATAAGAAATAAGCATGTAAGAGGAAGTTTGAGATTGGCGCCAATTACAGAAAAGTTGATGAGTGGTATGGTCATGTTATAAGAAGAGACGAATGCCATGTCACAAGATTACATATTAATGTGGATGGATATGTTAGATGTCGAGGTAGACCAAAAAAAAAAAGATGGATGGACTGTGTGAAAAGTGACATGAGCAAGAAAGGAGTGACTGTTGAGATAGCGACCAATAGGCGAGAATGGATGAGGAGGATATGTTGTGCCGACTGCCGACCCCACATAAAGTGGGACCAGGGCAGGAAAAAAGAACTACATGTAAAAGAGGCAAGTCTTGTTTGTTGATAGAATCGACCATGAGGTCAATTCTACCGCCCACAATCTTTTTAGTTAAGCCCTTCATTTTTTTATTATTTTAATCAGACCCCTTGACATCTGACAATGTTGTGACTATTAGGTATATTTTTACAAAGGTATCCATGTAGTAGAGCCGATGTGTGAGAAAGTTTTATTTTAATAATTTAACAAATTTACTTCAAATAATTAAAAAAAAAATAACTTTGTGGATCATATGATCTTTAACTATGCCAAATTTCATACTCCTCCGTTCTACGAATTTTCATGAGAATGTATAAGAAGTTCTCGTTTCACGTAATAATGTAATATTTATAGATGTACATTCATATAGAACTAGCAGTTGCCCACGGCTTTGCTCAGGTATAATTTGCATAAAAAATATATAGTACTCCTGTACCTCTACCGTCACTTAGATTGGATAGATAGATCTATTTCTGTCTATAAATGGAAACTATAAAAGGAATGGATCTATAAAAGAAATATTCCTGTCAAACTAGTCTCCAGGTGTTATACTTTCAAACGATGCGATGGTGGGTCAATATATCGTGGTAAATCTCTTTTATATACTCGTACATGTAATATACTGACAAAGACCCTTCAATTCAATTTTATGTGTGTGTATGAATTACATGTCCTTATACCATAAGGATAAGTGAAGTACACATTTTGCATTTCAAATTACCCCTAAAAAAATCATAATAAAATCTACTAAAAGAGTCGATTTGTTACATCATGTTTATTTTAAACATACAAATAAGCGACATCACAAATAAAAATATATAAGTAAATATTATAAATGTTAAAGTTTGTATGTTTGGGTGTTTATTGCTATTTTGCGGCTTAACTGATTTGGCTGAAAATTTAAATTGTGATACATATCTTATACCTTGGAATAGGGCATAGCCACATAGGCCAAATTGTATTACGTTGATGTCTTAATTGCTAAATAAAAAAATAATAAGACGAAATCTATAGACGAAAATCACAAATTTATTAAAATGAAATAGTTCAGGCGGTGGCTATGGGAGAGTTGCAGGGGGAGCCAGCGAATGCGTGTCGGGGAAGGACAGCCGAGTTACTTGGTACAGTTTCCGTTAGTCACATTTTCGCAACAAGGTATTCACATTTCGAGGACGGGAAAGTTGGCGTTATCGTGTTTAAAATAGAACGAAAGGCACATCTAACTTCGTGATGCAAAATGGACACGTCAGAAGACGAATACTTGTACTTAATTTAATTTAGTGCATGTTTGAGAGGTTATGCTTTGACGATAAACTTTAAAGAAGTAAATATTTTTAGTTTTCGGTGGCAAAATTAAGTTACAATTTATTTAGATGTAAAATATTTAATCTTTCGTAATAGATTTTAAATTAGATACCTACATTACTATTAATTTAGTCTCAATATAATTTTCATTATTTATAATGATGTATCTTTTTAATCGAATGCAATATTGACTTTAATCATAATAAGTTAATTAACATCCAAGCCGTTACACAAATATTTTAGCGTGAAAAATAATTTTAATCATACATTTTTATTTGGTCTGTCGCGACACGTTCTCAACTTGTTTCGCTCCGAGTGTATAAGTAAGGGTAAGTGTACAAATTGATTTATTGAAGTTAAGCGGGTTCCCGAGTTGCGCCGGAGTATTCACAGGCCTTTGCGATACACAGATAAAGTGAAAATAAAAAAGAAACTTCACAAACAGAAATCCCCTTGTCGCGAGATTTACGAGCCGACGCACCTCTAGCGCAAATAAGTTATGTAAATTTTATGTGCTCTTCTGAAACACCGCTTAATACAGATACAGAGTTTACAGAGTAAAGCAAATTGCTAGTTATTATTAAATATTATTAATCTGTGGAAAAAATAGGCTAACGATGCTTAGTTAGGTGAACTACATTAGTGATCGACTTTCGAATAATACAATTGAAGAAAACTTTTAGTAAAGGCAACAATTTTGTTAATGAAACACGAATGAAAGGTATTTATGAAAGGTAAAGTAATTGTAAAGCTTTCAGACATAATTATGAAAAGTCACGCAATGAATTATTTAGTTATTTTAAAGTTATTTGGAATACATCATCTACGCCATTTTTGTCTTTTGCACTTTTTTATCTTTTAGATAAAGAAGTGGCAAACAGCATTATAGAGTCTGAATACTCAATATTGTAATATCTGAGTATACAGACTCTTTAATATTTTTCATAAGCAATGCTTAATATTAATTTGATTTTATTGATTTTTCTTAAAAGGTAGCTAAGCATATTTATAAGTGGTAACTACAAGGCAAAAGGTAGGTTATAATTATTTTGTTGCAAGATAAGAGTTATCTCCTTTCCGAAGTTTACTGGCATCTGTGGAGCCTTTACAACGAGAAGTAGAACAAAGTGTTGCATTTATATTACCAGTTTCATTTTTGTTATCAAATCATATATGATATATTTGATTTGTTTGTATTTTATATAAAAATAATCTATATTTTCGACTTCGCAGTATCTGACATCAAAATATATTTAAAAGAACGCATAAATATGAACAGGGCTGTAAGATGATTGATAGATTTGAGTATGAATGGAAAGAATTCTTGGTGCGATATTCATTATGCCTAGTATATTTTTTGAATGTATCGAAAAATATTGATAATTATTATCAAAAGACAACTTACCAAGTTATTTAAAAGTCTTAGTCAAATCCTAAAACATGTGAATGTTTTTGGGCTCTAACGAAAGAATTTTCACAAAACTCGTTAAAACGTTAGTCAGGCAAACTTCGAATCTCCATTTAATGAATTTGGGGTTTCACCAGCCAAACTTCAATTAAGTCTTATTTTAGTTCGTTAGATTAGGTGTAATAAAACTTTTTTTGTTTATTGATTTCATTTTAATAAAATAGATTTTATGTACTGTCATGAATAAGGTTTTTTTTTTATTTTTTAAATATTTGTAGGTAGATATATAATAAAAAATTAAACACTTCACACTCAACGGCCCCCAAGTAAGATAATTGGATTGTGTCGGGAGTCCGGAACACACACACAATACAAGCACAAACATCTAGACCACGACAGACATCTATATGGCCAATACAGATGAGTGGGGGTCGAACCCGTGGCCGTTAGCGCTTCAGTCCGTCTTACGTGACCACTGCGTCAACATTATTGTTGTATTTCATTTCATAATATTTTCATAGTTCTTAATAATGTAAACTACAAATAAATGTTTAACTTGTGGTTATATTTTATCGATAAAAGGCTTGTATCCAGGTAGATATAATACACATTATATAAAAAGAATGTCTTTTGACTTTAGTCCAATGTTATATTTATTCATAGCATTAAAATTCAGTAAATGCAAGCACAATTTAAACGCTATTTTCAGCCCAAATTTCTGTTTGTCAATTAAAATATTTTGAATCACTGAAATCATTTCAGTAGCGGTTAATTTGATTACTCACAAAAATCGACGAGAACCTTACAGCACAGTTTCGATGATATTCTTAATAATCTTAAAATATTAATGAATATTGAATACATTAAAAATAATTAAAAGATAATTAATAATTTATGAGAATGTGAAGTATTTATGTAGGTTGACAAAACGCGTTCAGAAATTCAACGATTTTCTATTAAACATGTTTATAATAATTACGCGTAATTTTATTCGGGGTAACATGTTAAAATTAGTTCATGTTTAATAGAGATCATTAAAACAGCACCAGTCGTTGAAATTTATAACGATCTGCTAATTATAATATTTGATTGCGTCCCAACACTTTTGACTTGTCAATATTGTATAATAATAAAATGATTCGATTCGTTTGACATCCAGTTGATTTCAGCTAGAACGTCGCAATTTATACTGCGCGTCACGTACCCACTCACTGCGGCTTGTTTGCGGAGCGACAATGCGAACGTACTATACAGGTTGATGTCGCCCATTTATTACTTCATTTTTTTGTTTAAAAAAAGAAACGTTTATTTACGAAACAAAACCAATACTAGTTTTCGTATTTTACTACGATTGCTTGATAAAAGTCACGTTTGTGGTTCGTTGAGTCATTTTCAAAATTAATATATCGCACCCCTAGAAGAAGAGTCAACCAAGTCAAAAAATGTGTGTACCTGAAAATGCATATTAAAACTTTAGACATTAGAGCAATTTTAGAAGTGGTAGATATTTTGAGCTAGTTGATTCTTCTTTCACGGTTGCGATATGTAAATATGATGGAAAAAGTCAGGATAGCTTATGAAGCAAATTACACTCAGCAGAATTAGTTGCAGATAAATACAGCGTTGTTAAGCATAAGTAAATGAAAGTTTACACATGTATACAAAAATAAAAACATACATATTATAATTTTGCGGTCGTATGAAATATAATAATTGTTTTTGCGTCGCATCGCCGTTTTGATGTATCGCGCAAAACCATGTTACTTTCGCCATTTGTACAAATCATTATTTGCGGGAGTTATGACATTCGTAGCATGGACAGTTTCTAAAATTTTAGTTTCAAAAATAACAAGAGCTAGCAATGATATATGGCAAAACATTAAA
>DVXP01003763.1:0-10960 GCA_018235645.1 Junonia grisea
AAGCTACGCTATCTCCAGTGAACATAGGCTATATTAAATCTTCAAAAAGTTGGGGATTACCGTGCGAAGCCGGGCCGCTCTGCTAGTGTACAATAATTATGACTGGCAGTGTACGTATTCCTTCTTAATATAAAAGAAAAAAATAAATAGGTACGTAGAAAACAAACATTTTCATTGGAGGTTAAGCGACTAAACCCAAATATAATACACGTAAGTAGGTACCTACCTATTTAATTTTAGCTCTGGTTTGAGGTTTTACGTTACGCGTATTTTAAAACAATAGCCTTTAACTGTTTTATCGTGAAGGTTACATATATTTATAAAAGGTTTACGTGGTTCCAGTGGTTACTGCAAAAAATCCATCTCTCTATTTATAAAAAATCTATTTGTTTTGGTATTATGTAAGACTAATAACTGACTTAGTCTAATGTTAGGTACCCATAGATACTGATACGGACACATAAAATATTGGTAAAATTAATAGATTACAAGACAATTTTTATTAAGCATGCAGTGTCAGTTGTATAAAACGTAAATGTAAAAGATTTTACGTAGACACAAGGCTCGCTTCCGCGACTCATTTACGTGTGCCCCTCAGACATTTGCGTGATGAATACCATTTTTAGCGCGGTTTTAAAAAATAAGATGCTATGTCAATTCATCTGAAATGGACCAAGGTCGTCGAGAATCATATTTGGACATAAATGTCGTAACTTTGTCTATGGTAATATAGTGTAACAAGGTTGCTGGATGAGGGTTGCGGAGAACCGGGCGCAAACTTAGGGTGGCCTATGTCCAGCAGTGGACTGTGATTGGCAGACGATACGATATTGAAGAATAGAATAGATATAGAATTATAAAAAGTTAAGTAAAATATACTTATTTCCAATTAAAATAACTAGGTAATATTGTACACCTAATCTTGAATTTATTTCTGGTGATCCGTCCTTTGTTTCTTAGTTTTTGACACCTATACTACTGAAAGGTTTTTTTTATTATAATATAAATATTAATTGAATAAATAAACAGAACAAGCTACGATTTACAGTAAAGAGAAAATTTTTGTTTTACAAAAAAATAGCGCATTAAAATATATTCTATGCTGATGATGTCATGGGAAGATGAAGCTCACCAAAAGCTAACAATCAAATGCAATATCAATGGCCGATGACAGTAAGGGAAAACATGGATAGTGGGTTTAAAATCCGGTCTGCACCTTTGAGCTGTATTGTACTTTAGTGTTTTTCAATTAATCTCGGACTTGGTGTTAAAGAAAAACACCGAGAAGGACTGTCAAACGTATTGAGCTGTTTTAATTGTATCAGATTAAGATTTATATATTAGGCCTTTGACCGCAAATTAATACGCAAACTGTATATAAGTATAGCCGGAGATAGCTGGAGACATTTGTAGTATAAAAAATATTTATGATATAAAGCCCGTCACACACTTAGCTATATTATATATTAATATA
Organism: Junonia grisea; assembly: GCA_018235645.1. NCBI lineage: Eukaryota > Metazoa > Arthropoda > Insecta > Lepidoptera > Nymphalidae > Junonia > Junonia grisea. Next base: position 1,475 of record DVXP01003763.1, read on the forward strand.
TTTATAGCTAGGCATATTACTATACATTTTCAATACAAAATTTCGAGTGACCGCACATTCAGCTATAATATACGTCACTAAGCTATACCGTAATATAAATTATTGCATACTACTATATGACGACCACCATAGAAATAAAGGCAAAATATACATTTTTCAGTGTGCGGTAGCTTGCTATAGCATGTGTTGTAGTACGGTACATTAAGATATATTATAGCTAAGTCTGTGACGGGTTTTAATTTCATAAATTATTTTACATGTGTGAGTATTTTGACACTGGATTATCTTATAGAATGAAAATCATTTCACAAAGTACCTAATCGCGATGCAAACGGTGCTTGAAAGCGCACATCAAAACTTCCATATTGACACCGCGTGCGATGGTAGATGTGGAGTCTTAATTTCATCAAACGAGTAAGTAGTCACTGGCCGAAATTTTCTTCTGGAACATTTGTCATGAGAAACTTAATTTCCTAATGAAATTTTGATCTTAGCATAAAGTGACTGACTGACTGACTGCAGATAGTTACATATTTTTTGAAAACGGCATCAACAGTCTTTATAAAATAATGTCAACGTATCCTAAAATGATGGCGACATTTGAGGTCGCGTTACTTGTCTATAAATACATAGCCTCCTTATAATTTATATGTGTTATGCGTTTTATATTACAAGAGATAAGGAGTGACTCATAGGAACAGCGACTTGCATGTTACTCACTATGATCTATATGTACACATTTTTATTTATATGATATGTAAACCAAGAAATAAAACAGAAAATTCTTTGTCCGTACAACTAAAGTATGAAACGATCAAGAACTAATTATTTTGACGAAAATCAATTTAATACTTAATATTTTAGAACACGCGCGAGTTCTTCTTAAAATTTTTATTCACCTTTCTTAAGCCGAATCCTGGACCCGTAATTGCAAACATACATAGTCACAAAATCTTGCTTTTAACAATATAACCTTAATTTAATCCTTAAACAATTGAATCGTGTGATTTTCTTAACATTATAATAATTTGACAAGTCTCTATTTACGAACAAGATGTCATAGTTCAAAGTCGTTTTAACTGAAATGTCGAAAACGTAATAAGTCACAACGTACGTCTCTATTTTTACGTGGGCTTTATGGCTATAGGAATAAATAACGTATTGCATTGCAGTGGCATAATATTTGTCGCAGATGACATCAGCGCTTTTTAAACTGGTAACCGATGAAACCAAGGAAACTCCTATTACATAATCCGATGTTTGCAAAGATTCAGTAATATACTAGACGTGCCCATCCGCTTTAAATTTCAGTACTTGTCAGATCGTATGACGTAGGTTTTTACGCCATTGGTCGTAGCGTAGTAATTTATGGACAATTTCTCTATAAACAGGCCATCTCACGCGAAAATATTTTTCTATGCGGACAGGTAGATCCCAAGGTAAGCGCGTTCAAACAAACAAATTCTTTACATTTATAAATTAGCCCGGAGTATAGAATACGTCTTTGCGTTACTCGCGCACGAAATTGTTTGCAGTTTGGTCTAACTCAATGCAGCTCGACAGATAATCATCTCTTTTACTTATGCCTCACAATTTCAACGGAATATTCATTTTTAGAGCTGGAACTGTTCAAGCGTACGAGTACGCTAGCGTATCTATAAAATTTAAGATCGTTGTTTTTATGCCAGATTTACCAGACTTATAAAGAAACAATATGTTTATTGGCGTTGCGAGTATATCGTAATTTTTCGCGTGTTTGTATTTCTAATGTGCGAAGTATATTATCCTAGTAAAAATTCACGTGGGAACACGTACTGTGTATATGTATTACGTCAAGAATGACGAATACCATTCAAATATTTTTATAATCATTTATTAATGTTGCGATTCGGCATCGTAGCATCAAATGTATTTTTAAAATTGTGGCGAATTCGATTTCGGGGTAGTTATTTGTAGAAATATTTATTTCCGTGTCTGGAAGTTTATTATTGTTTTCCTGGCGGTTATTAAATTTATTTGATTTTAAATTGTAATGATAATCTTAAGAAAATTTAATTGTTTCAGACGTCACATCTAATGGCTGAAATTAAATCAGCTATAATTTATAATCTAACAATCTTTTGACAAACAAAAATAAAAAAATGATTTATTAAAAAATAAGATGAGGTACGTTAAAACTAGGACGCGAATAAGGTAATGAAAAATATAGTATTGTTCGTTTTAATTAACGATAAATATATCCACAATGTATTATAAATATCAAAAGAAAGTTGACTCGACCGGTTGTTTTTTTGTCATCGTTTTAGGGCTCAGCTTTAGATTAAGCTGAGACTGCGATATCGGTTTGTTGGTGCGTACAACTTACTAGTAACATTGCGTTCCAGACATACTATAGAGAATGTAGGAAAAAAAGTATAAAATAAAAAAATGATAAATATATCGCGTTTAAAAAATATTTTTCAGTTTTTTGTCTTGAATAGATTAATAATAACAATAGAATTTCTCTTCATGGTAATATTAAGTCATTAACACCAAATACCGAAGACTGAATAAAGTCATTTTCGGTCAGTATGTGCATCGAGGTGAATATCCAGTTTTTAAAACCGATCTGGCACACTTACCGTTTCTTCGGTGAGACTCTCTGACTCAGTAATTAAATGGGTTAGTTATTGAGTCGGAGGACGAACCAACAACAGTTAGTTAGGGACTGTTATTCTTAATAAGAAGGTAACAACTCTTTCTTTTTTATTATACGCTTAAATTACCAAATCAAGTTGTTTTCGCGTGACATAAATCTCGGACTTTAAACAGACAGTATAATAAGCTATGTAACTAAGTATATGAGTACCGAGCAATACACTCGGGTTTCACACGGACTAAACGAAGTTATAATAATAATAAAAGTTTAAAAGAACTAAAAAAACACGCTTATTCTGAAAGAGTAAGCCCGAAACTGCAGTCATACGCAGATCGCGCGCTAGCTCTGTCTCTTTCACTACAGAGTCCTAATAAAGATAATGGGAAACTTATTAAATTATTACATTGTCATCCACCCTTGACACGTGTGCAAATTTCCAAACTTTGCACACGTGTCAAGTGCAAAAAAAAGTGGATTTCTCAAAAGTGGTGAAAATTGAGCTCAAAGATTCCGTTACATACATACATACGTACATACATACACACACACATACATACATACAGACATACTTACACACATCCCGAGCTAATAAAAGCGTGTTAAAAAGTAAAGTCGTAACAGCCTGTAAATGTCCCACAGCTGGGCAAAGGCCTCCTCTCTTATTAAAGGGAATTCTCCTCGCCTATCAAGAATTCACCACACTGCTCTACTGCAGGTTGGCGGATATTACAAGTGCCAGAATTTTGCCCCGCAAAAGCAGGTTTCCTCACGATAATTTCCCTCACGGTCTATGCGAAATAAATATATTGATAAATAAACACAAAATCATTTGTTTTAACCTCTTTTATATCGATGTGCTCTCGTCATTAGGCCCTCTCGGCTCCACATATTGGTAAAGCTATATGTACTCGAAATATAGGCTGTTTTTCACAGAAAAAGTTGTACATTAGTGAAATAATTTTTGTGTTGGTATCAGAGTTTATTCGTTACATACATACACATTTTGTATGTATGTAACCCTGTTATAATAATGAGTATTGAAGTATAAATAACAATATAGATAATTAATTTTCTTTACTTCTCACAAAGGGTATTGAATTTTCATAACATCATTTTCCGCCTGTCGCCGTGCTTGTGTTTCCTGACATAAACGTATTTGTTCCCACCGGATATGAGATGTAGAAAACTGTTCCTAGGTTCATTATCAAGTTATAAGATCTGCTCAGCGTACGAGTGTAATTTAAAACGAATTTGTTACAAAATATGTTTTTTGGGCTGACAAAATAACGTAACATGATAAAAGATTAAGATTTTATGTGAAAAATTATTTAAATCAGAGATAAGTTTTACAGATTAGAACGAGACTATGAGGAATGCAGTAGACCCCCTTTAATCCGGCCCCTGTTTAATCCGGAATCCCTTGTAATCCGACATGGTCTATTTTATTTAATTTTGAAAAAAAAATGATAATGTTTTTATACATGCTATAATTTGTACGCACCACCACAATTGTGCTTGACGTGTTGTTTAGGTTCTGATTGTTTAGTTTAATATACTACATTTAAATACATTATGAAGTACCTCAGGACACAAATAGAATCTTACCATTGGATCTATGATGTGTCGCATTACAAGATACTATTCTATAAAAAATCCGGACTACACGGGGTTTTAGGGAGAACTCTATAATCCGACAAATTCGGTAGTCCGACACCGCTCTGCAAAATGACTGTCGGATTACCGGAGCTCCACTGTTGTAAGTTTTTTGTAAACAGCAGCAAAATGAGACGTACATAGGTACATATAAGAGCAAGTTTTGCAGTCAGTCAAGACATATTAGAGTACTACACACTACACAACACTAGTCTCAATACAATTTTAATATAATCGATATACCAGCTATATCCACTGTATATCCTTGCTGAAGACATCTTATTATAAGCTGACAAGCACATCGCGAGACTTGATATAAAATCGAATATCGCACTCGTATGAACTAACCTTGTTTGTTCTCGAACGGCGACTCACGTAAAGCGCATTTGAATATTCCAGGATATACTGTAAAAACAGTGATACTGCGACCTGACGAATACTATTAGCTAATCTACTCGTATATGCCTATATCAATGCCACTGTTCATAGTAATTCTATTACTCAAGAACGAGCTCCTCTCCCAAATCAAATGTTTAGGCTATGTTCGGACCATTTCGTGGATGTTTTGTGTGAAGTTTGCACAAAAGTGGACACTTCTCGACTAACTTAAAATAGATGAGATTTATTATGATATATCACTGTATAATGAATAGTTTCTACAAAATCAGTCTGCCATGTTTTCTTTTTGACACTTTGTATGTTTAAAAAAAATGACTTTTTATTTAGACTACGACATACATTTCATTTAAATTTTGCACGCGCAGAGTATTTTACTATGTAAGAATTAAAAATAGTATTCGTTCATTATATTTTGTATTTTAATTAATGCGAGTCGGTTATGTAGTCGAAGTATTAAATGAAATAATCTTCTTTTACTGATAATATTACGATTTGACTCGAAAATTGTGTGTTGATATGCATAAAATTTACTATAATTGCATTAATGGAAAGCGACTGCTGCCATCCGTTGAGTAATATCGTTTCTCAGCTCTGATTTTAATCGAATCTTGATCGAATTTAAAGGGTACATCTTATTCACTAGAAGAAGTAATATACGTTCATAAACAAAACAAATATATCGGCCGGAAGATCATCTTCTCCATTTTTTAAATAATTAAAATGGTACCTATAGAAAAAAATAACACTCATTAAAACCAAGAAAGAGACATTAATAGTTACCCAAAACTTTTTTAGCTTCTATTTAAATTAACTTATAAAAGCGCAAACAATTAATGACAAATTCATATTAATTTATTTACTATGATATTAATCAATTAATTTCTAAATTGTTATACTTTTTTCCTTGTGAGACATCTTTCTTCTCGCGAATGGACTGCTATAAAACTGATATATAACATTCTGTTAAAATATGACCGGGTGGTCTGGAGTTGCAGACTAATTAATATGACTTATAAATTGAAGTGTCATCCATAAATGACGTCACCGTTGACGGATTCTCAGAACGATGTGCCTAATCTGTTTATTATACAAACAAATGTATGGCTCTTATCATTGGGTTATACGATAAGAATGAGTCTGGTTCGAGAATACTTGGTAAAGGCTTTATTTCGGCTGTTTCTATTGTTCCAGCGCCAAAAAACAGAAGGACTGATGTCTTGTTTTCAGAATGTGTATATGAATAAGGGTCAAATTGACCCATCGGCATCGTCTCATTAGTGTATTAAGTTTTTCTGGAGTTCTGCCACTATCCTAAATGAGACAAAAAATGATGATAAAACATATACCTAGTTTTGGATATAGTTATATTTTTTCTATATTTTCGTAATAATTTTCATAACATTCTAAGTAAATCAATTGTGTCTATCGATATTATTATAATTTTTATGAAGCTGGAAGGATTGTGGTGAGATAGATGTATAGAGAATTATAATATTGCGAGGCTTTGTCGAGTTTCAATGCATTATTGTTATTAATCCCAACGATTGTCAGAACTGTAGACCGGGCACTGGTAAACCAGAGTAAATCATTACTATCCGATAATTATTATAATGTTGATGTTTTCCAAGTGGATTGTTTCTTTAATACAAAATGGCAATATTATTATATTGTATTTTCTATAACTTACATAGTATTTTTGAAATTCACGTATGACATCTTAAATTAATTTTGAGGAATGATGAGAAAGATGAGGTAGGGGTGTAAAAATTCTAAAACTATGTTAACAATGTCCGTATCCAGTGCCCAGAATATCCGTGGTTTTTAAAATTTAAACTTATATGAATATTATCTTACACAAGTTATATGTTTTTCTTATTGACATTAGGCGTAAGTTCTATTAGTGTATCTTAAAGTTGTTTTTCTAAAAATAGTTTTTAGATATAAGAGTTTTGAAGTATGTAACGACCAAGACGTATTAAATATTACTTAATTAATAATTAAATTATACATATGTAATTTAATACAACCATACAAAATTTCGATGTTTTATTATATAACTTTGGCAACCCTCTGAAAAGCAAGCGTAACTAACCTAATTTTCAGTCCATTACACTTGGTGTAGGTATACGAAGTTGGAACCAGACAGACTTCACTATAATATATCGATATATACTTTTGTGATGTTTTGAATCTTACAGAAAAACTTTTTAATGCTATAAAAAGGATTATACACTTTATAGTAAACCTTTGTTTCCTTTATTTTTTTTATTATCTTATTACTAATGGTAGAGCTCTTGTTAAACGTTAGGTCCATTCAATATTTGATTTTGTTGTAACAAAATTTTTATAGATATTTATTACAAAATTATTTAAATCAGATTACAACATATTCGATTTTAATTAACGTTAAATAAGATATGTATATAAAACTCATTGATATGATTATACACATAGGAAGCGCGGTTTTCACGAATTGTAATGAATGATATACTGTGCTCTGAGAAATAATGTATGAGACAAAACTAATTTATTATTATACCGCACAGTCAGTCAGTCACGTGTTCAATATTTACATAATTATACTGAAAAATTCCAAAAAAAATGCTTATGATCGGTAATCGCACCACGCTTCTTCGCAAGGCATCCAGTCTGTCGAGCTCTGATTCGGACGAACATCTGCTTCTTACAAAACTGTAGGAAAATTTTATTTACTGTTAGCGGAACTATTTGAAATACACGATTGGTCGGTTGCCTAGTGACTGTTGTTAATGTCAAGACATAGGACACAGCGATATAGGGATAGGGTATTGTATGGTGAACTGGAATAGAGACATGTATATTGGTTGTATTATTATTCCCTTCTAGACTGCCTCTAACAATACGTATGTATATAATAATATCATTACCGTCAATAAAACAGATTTTTAACCCATTTATGTTTATCGTTCAAAAATGATACTATGTATGTATATATAATTGTTAATTTCATCATATTCATCAGAAAAAATTGCATGTAAACTTTTCTCAGACACGAAATCTTTTGTAAAGGAAACTTCGTATTGGCGATATCGTACATTTGTTTTTTATTTAACTCTCATCCAATCAGTCGTATTAGGAGTGTATTTTGTAATAAAGGTAATGGAAATTGACTTGTGTTTGATGTTATCAAATAATCGGTCATGAATGATATTATGATTTTCTGATGATGATGGACTGTAATCATTTTTTTGTTTAATACAGAGGTTGGATTTGTTCATTTAGACCAGAAATATGTATATAATACTTTTAATAAACTAGCGATTCACTCCGGCTTCGCAACGGCAGCATTCATAATTTATAATAGGTTTTATATATAATAGGTATTTATGTATTTTTATAATTTTTGTCCTGCGCTACTTCGACGCTCGTCTTCGTCGCCAAAACACAGAATCAAATCTTTAATATCTTTACACTAAATCTGCCTAATGCCTAATGAATATAGGCTGTAATTATTACAGCCTATATTCATTAGGCATAATGTGACATTTTAGTTTAGGAGTAAAGAGATAATATAGAACGTAATTTTGTAATCAGTCCAGTTGATTTTGAGTTCGTTCGCTACATAGGTACATATTATAATATACATGGGGCACACATACAATATATTTCTTTTAATTTTCTCTTGTTGCCTGTTATTAATTATAATAGTAAAGTAAAAAGTAAAGTAACAGCCTGTACATATGCCACTGCTGGGCATATGCTTCTTCTCATATTAGGGAGAAGGTTATGGAGCTCAATCCACCACGCTGCTCCACTGCGGGTTGGTGGATATACATGTGTCAGAATTTCTTCCGCAGCATGCAGGTTTCCTCACGATGTCTTCCTTCACCACCGAGCTCGAGATGAATTTAAACACAAATTAAGGACTAACTAAGGACTAGATCGACGTGCTCGCACTACTAGGCCATCTCGGTTTCCCATTTTTTTAAATATATTTATATATAATAGTTAACCAGTATTATTATATTACTATTCACGTAGCAATTGTTCGTTTTGGTAACTTGATTTTTCATGGCAGCTGCAGAGTAGATTCCTGTTAAAAGCAGAGTTTTGTATGTGGTCGAATATAATAGGGTTCATCAATATAATTATGAAACTAATATGTTACGGAGAATACTGTCGGTCCTGTTGTGCCAAGTATACCAAGTGTAATGAAATTACTAATTAGATACTATAGTGTCTAGTCACTTCCGCCAAGTTTATCAAAATTGCGATTTAAACGAGAAATGATGGCAGCATTGTTATTTTTCCGTATGGGCATAATTTGAGCAATTATGTATTATTAAAATATTGAATATATATTATAATTACTCTTTGTGAGTATTATTTATAAATATAACTTTACGGTTTAAATCGGTACCAAAGGTTTATAATATAAATACACGAAGGAAAATTTATGTAAAAGCATGTGTTATGATCTCATTCGTGTTAAATTTTATTAACAGGATTTTTCGTGGAACACTAATTATAAAAACGGATGTGGAAATATTTTATCTAACATGCCCAAATTACTTAGTGCTAATATTTAGACAGCGTCATAGCACTGAAGTTCATTGCCGCGAGGCCGTTTGATATCCTTCGAACAATAAAATAAACCGTATTACAAAGGTATTAAATTCTAATTTTCAATTTAATATTTATTTATTTGTCAATTACATAAAGAAATATACCTACACAAGAAAAAATAACTACAACTAAGACTTAACTAACTATATAATAATTCACATATATATAAAAAAAATAAACTAAATAATAAT
>DVXP01003764.1:0-10960 GCA_018235645.1 Junonia grisea
GCAGATTTTTACGTCCCTCTAATACCTATTTTTGTGTTTTGCGCAGCGTAATGTGCTAAGTTCAAATTTTCAAGTTCTGTGGCAACAACTATACTTAATATACGATAGAGATAAAAAAGTCTTACTTTTACGATACAAAGGATTAGCCTTCGATTTCCGCCGTAGCACAACATTCCCTTGCTTTTGCAATTTATTTCTATGCGGTATGTCCTCCCTGTCTTCGTCTAAATCTTTTTCATTATCATATTCCTCTTTAGTTTCCTCACAGGAATCAATTTCTTCTTTTCGTTCGTACTGCGGTTCCTCGTTATCGCTGCAAGTGTCTTTTTCGTCGTGTCTACGAGCCGACTCCTTTGCGCTTGTCGTTTCTCCTGCATCGGACAGCGAACTTTCCGATGCGGATTTTGTGAGAGTTCCTAAAAATTTTAAATGTACTTATCATTTTAATATCTTTTATGTTATCACGAAACTACATATAAGATTATACTTCTTTCATTAAGTTTTTATACTTCTATGAAAATGACATCAAAATGTTTTTCATATATTAAAATATAAGAATGAATGTACCTTCACGTTCTTGTGACAGGCTCATCTGCTTAACCAACGCTTCGACTCGTTTAATAGCGGCTTCTCGTTCGTGTGGCTCGATATCTTCAGCTGTATCTTGTACCTCAGATTTTGTTTCACTTTCCGTCTTAGTGTCCTCGCTATCTTGCAGGGACAGTGTTTGTTGTTCCTTCGGTTTCTCTTTATCTATAGAATTAGTTGGATCCTCTGTACTCTCCACGTCTGTACTCTTTACGTCGTCGTCTGCTGTTTTTGCTAGATAGTCGATTGACCACATCTGAAGAGAATCAGTAATATTAAAAACAAAACTTCAATACATTAATCTTACATATTTGCTCGGCTATCGATTACATAATAAACTAAAGGTTTAATACTCAATATATTAAAGTTGATTTTTTTTCCATTCTGCAAAATATTTCAAACAACTATTATATACCTACTTATTATCTTTAATACATCAATAAAAAAGATAACAAAAAAATCCGAAGCTTCAATAAAGAAAACACAGACGGTCTATTCGACAACACAATACGTTACCCTAACAACGCCATCCGTAGAGCCGGTGATGACGACATTGAGCGGGTCCCACTCGCGCGTCTGGCTGAAGGCGACGCAGAGCACCTGCGGCGCGCGCTCGCCGCCGCCCGTGTCCACCGCGCCCAGCTCGTCGCCGTTGATCGACCACACGTGCAGCCAGCTGCCGCTGCACGTCGCTATGTCGCCCTATATACGAGACATACATAGGCTAATGCAAAGACAAGACTTTCGAACGTTAGGTAACATTTGACATAGGATATTATTTTTTGTTCGATTAGTAGAAGACTTGTTTCATTTGATATGAAATATATTTTGATTTCTTGTCGATTAGAAAACATGTAAATTAGAAAGTTGATTGTTTGTTCCCCATTGCTAGCTGACGAAGTATATGGTATTTATGAAATCTCTCTTAACAGACTATAATTTCTTAATTTCTAATTCTAAGTTTTTACAAACAGTAAATAGATTAAAGCTTCACACTTAACGGGTACCCAGTAAGATGAAGGCTTGTGTTGAAGGTCCAGAAACACATACACATACAACCCATACTACTAGAGTCCACATGGCCAATACAAAGATATCTGTCAAGAGCGGTAAATGAACCCCGGAACCGTGCTTTAGTTAGTTGTAGTGATCACTATTATATAACACAATTACATAATAGTATCTGACTCACGGTGAGGTCGTCGATGGCGAGCGCAGACACAGGCGGCGGTGGCTGCGGCGCGGCGACAGCGGGCAGCAGCTGCCTCACGAAGGCGCCGCGCTCCACGTCCCACACGATGAGCTGGCCGTCGCGACTGCCGCTCACTACTAGGTTGTAGGCGGCACTCGCAGCCAAGCATGTCACCGCCTCAGAGTGTCCATACAGACACGTCTTCACGGCTAGCCGTCGACGACGCGCGCGGTACTGCCATACGGTCACCACCTGATGATGAAATCTCGTTTGAGTCACGTGACTTTATTTACGAAATATACTCTAGCACAGTAAGACATTTTCAATGTCCTATGAATAAAATCAATGTGAGACACCATTCCTTCATGACCCCTTGTCAACTTTAAAAGTGTTTGCTACTAGCCCGAAGCAGGGCGATTATACTTTGGAACATATCTGTATATTGGCTGCTTGAATCAAAAGTATGTAATCTGTTTATATTTTTGTGAGAAAGCATAAAAGTAATTAAAACTAATAACAATGATAATCCTATAATATAGTAGAATACAAGATTACTTTAAAAAAAAACTCAATAAACTTACGGTACTCGTCCCAGCTGTAACGATAGTCTTATCAGAAAGGCACACGCAAGTCACGATCTCCCCGCATGCTTGTGCCACAGTTTCGCATACGAATATTGTTTTATCGTTATCGTAGTTCCCTATCCGCAGAGAGTGGTCGGCGAAGCCCCACGCAATATATTTGTTATATGATGGAGGCATCAATACTTTGTTTTGCTCCACGGCCAAGATTGCTTTATCTGTGTAAAGTATTTGACCGACTGGGCCTTTCACTTCTGCAATTAATAATAATAAATAATAAAATTATTTTGAATTTCAAAGAATAGAAAAAATAGGTAATGGTTAGAAAATACCTTTCACGGGTTGTAATGATGGTCTCAAGTTCTCCAAATTATGGAAGAATAATTTCTCCGGAGGTGTTATGCCTTGGGACGGTATAATGTTATTAGGATCCAAAATAGTTGAACTTCTTTGCGACATTTTTTTACTCGGATGTGCTTTCTTAAACAGCTGTTTTGGTATTTGTCCAAAGTTGTTTATAAAACCTATTGTCGCATTTTTCTTCAGTGGATCATCGATACTAGAAAAAAAGTCATCAATATATTATCTTTCACCGGTATTTATAAGAGTAACCATGTTTAGTACAGCTTTAAAAAAAGTTAAGAAATTCGATTATTTTAATAAATTGTCGACTCACTTGTATATGTCAACATTTCCTTCATAAAATAAGTGATGGAAGACATTAGACGCTTCCACTGCAGCCTGTCCCTGCTGCTTGTATCCAAACACAAGATCGATCCAGTGATGAAGCCTGTGAGAAACGTAATCGGACTCTAGAGCCGCTCGGTGCATTCGGATAAACTCACGAGGATCATCTTTGGCCCAGGGAGGCAAGACTACATCACCCAAGGCAACACCTGACTGCTTGCAACCTAAACATGGAAAACAAATTTAGTTACATGAATGTTAAATAATTCTGAATGTATTTTTAAATTATCTGAAATACATACCCAAATCGAAGTTGTTGGAATTGACTAGAAATTCTGGCAAATAGAAAAATTCCGGTATCAACTCTTTAACGTCAGCCATGTTATGACGTGAAGCGGAGTTCCACGCCTCTTTGATTGAGTGGAACATTCTGTAATAAAAGTTAGGTGAAAATATTATTTAACTATTGAAAAAATCGTGACTATATTCAGTAAATAAATAATAATAAGGAGGAAGTACATACCTATCCGCTAGATCGAAATGTCCGCCTTGAAGCCTTAAAAAATGCTGCGTGAATGGTTCCATGCGCACTAGATAGGAGCATACTATCATAGCCGATGAATAGTGGGTTCCGTAGTGATACGGCGGTGTTTCGCCGTGTGGGTCGTCCCATTCCTAAAATTGAAATAAATAAATAAACAAAACAATGCGATTTTTTAAAAAAATTGTTGCATTAAAAGTTACCTAGTTACTTACCTTATATCTTTTTCTAAATTGTTCTAATCGGTCAGGACTTTGTGCTCCCATTGGTTTAGTCAGATCTCTGAATGTCGCTGGGTGGGTCAGGTCTAGTTCCAAAGAATCATAGTCGGCCAAAATCCAGGGGAACACTGGGTATTGCATGAGATCATTATATGACCGTCCCGCCAGCGTGTTGAGGTGCATGAGGTATTGGAAATTTGATATTTCACCTCTCTGAAACAGTAACGCTTTGTATAAGTATTGAGTTGCCGCCTGGTTTTATTTAGTAAGGTCATGAACAACAATGATATATGATATGTAATGATGTATAGGAAATAGAATGTACAAAGTTATTTTTATTGAAAATATATGTTATTCCCAGTAGCGTTACTACAGGGCGGCAGTGGTGGCCTAAATGCCTTGGGCCCAGGCCGTGAGGATGAAGCGGATGTCCTTTTTTTTACCGAGAAACATACGAATTCGACAGGCTGATGTCCATCTGACGAATTTACGCGACTGGTTGTTCCCTACTTACATTAGCACGACAAACACTAAGGCATTCACATACCAGCCACCGCTGAGTGACGGAGGTGTCTCCGATGAGCGTGGCCAGCAGGCCCGCCGGCTGCTCCACCGCCACGCCGCGCTTCTGTCCCGCCACGGAGCCGGCCGCGCTGTCTGCCATACCCGTTGCTAGCGCGGTGAAACGACTGTAAACCTATAAATACACAATAATAGACTTTATAAATGTGAAAGTTATTTTCTTTGTTTGTACAGCCTTTACAATTGAAATGAAAATGACATTTCGCGGATATAGGGCTTGTACACAAAACTGCGATGCGACGCGATGCAATTTCACAACGCAGAAAATTGCGACACGAATTGCTACGGTGCGATTTCGTGCGGCATGGCGTCTCATTTACGTCATGTTGGGTAACTATTACCACCCAGTCCCGACGGGATTCCGGCCTGGAAGGAGGAAAGTTTGGTGCTCTTGAAGAAAGTCAGTAGAGACGCGGACTCCACCTCTGCGTACCGTCCCATATGCCTGCTGGACGAGGCTGGCAAGCTCTTCGAGCGGATTGTCGCTTCTCGTTTCAGTAGGCATCTGTCTGGCCTAGTCCTGGACGGTAGCTAGAGCTTTGAAGAGCATTTCAAGCTTCTGGCCCCTCGGATCGAGAAGGCTGCCTTATCTCGGGGGACCAAGGGAGGAGGTTCGCCGCCTCTATGCTGGTGTCGATCGATCGATGGTCCTCTACGGTGCGCCCGTTTGGTCACAACGACTTACGACACCTGCAGCTGCAAGACTAAGATCCTGAGTCTGCAGTGGAGAGTGGCCATTCGCATGATTGAAATGAAATGGGTCAAATGAAAAATTTTTCTGTCAGGAATACGAAGAAATAGTTACGTGACTTAAATATGGCAGACAAGCTATTTGAAATGCACACGCATGATATAGGTATCAAATGAAAGATTTTGCTGTCAAGAATACGAATAAAATACAGTCGTTTAAATCCAACATGGCGGACATCTAAGGTGATGGATTGGCTATTTGAAATGCACCCCTATGATATGGGTATTTTGTAATTTTTAGTGCCTGCTTAAAGTGTGTTTTTAGTATTTTAACTATTATTTTTGATATACGTCTTGCCCATACACTGCCAGCGCCAACTAAAAAGCGTTGTTAACAAGTGTGACGTAACATCGCAGAAATGTGCGATACGAACCTATTCGCAAATTATTGCGACGTGCTTACGATGCGACGTCGCATTGCAATTTTATGTACAGACCCATAAAGTTAGAAGCTACGAATTAAATATTAGGATTTTTGAACCCGAAAAAAATCAGCTATTCTCGAGAGAATATCGTTTTTTTATTCCAGGGCGATAAAAGACACGCGGAGCCTCAGACAAAGCTAGTATAAAACATTTTGAAGATATTAAGAAAGCTATACTGCATGTAGAAAAGTATTACCTTATTTCGAACTTTCCTTGGAAATGCTAACAGATAATTTCTGCCGTCACTTGAAAATACTTCCAACGCTATTGGCTGCAGTAAATATCTTCTTTTATGGACCTCCCTAAATTACAAAAAATGTATTTGAGAATAATAGAATAATAAGGCATAAAAAATCTACTAGGTCTACTACATTAGGTGTAATGGGAATTACACATACCTTATTTCTTCATACAAAAACTTCGAACACTGTCTCTGGTTGCTCCTCTGTATTCCCTGGCTGGGTAATATGGGGTCGTAATCGTCGGGACAACTGTCCAAGTCACGAATTTCCCTATTTTTAAGTAGAGTAAATCCATCGATTACGTAACAGTGCTCGCGACCGAATAGTAAAAGCCCCTCAGTCGTATCAAGGCCTTGGATACGTGCGCATCGAAACATGTGGGTAATCTAAAAGACATTAATTTTTTTAAGTAATATTTTTTTTCCATATTAAATCAAATTGAAATCCTATTGTCAATTTTGCATACTATAGTAAACGTACTATAGTTGCATACTATAGTAAACCATAAAATAGTAAACGTCGAGGTACCTTTTCATGGTGTTCCAATAACCTCAAAAGTGTTTGGTTATCTGGCGGCGGAGGTTGCGGTTCGTCCTCGTCTTCTGCATCGGGTCCATCTTCGTTTGCTGCAATATTAGAAAAAAGTTAATTTACACTAGTACTCTTTTTGGTATAAATAGAATAGACCATAAAGTAATGTGTACCTTCTGTTGATTGATTCGTTCCGCGACTCACAACCCCGCTACTGACTAGATCTGACGGTGAACCTTCTTCGTTTGCTACATCGAGGGATGACTCTTTATTGCTGTAATAATAATAAAATTGTATGACAAAGCTCTTTTTTAATGATTTTGAAAAAATATAATTCAATATTTATTATATACTTACGTTGGTATTTCTTCTTCATAAGTTTGGAATTCTGTAGCTTCTAAGCCATCAGTTTCGCCCAGATTACTTGATGTGCGCCATTGTTGATATATTCTATAGTATTCTTTACTATCTCGGCTTTGGGCTACTTTGTACTTTAATTGTTTCTATAGAAATAATAATTTTATATTTAGTATAACTTAAAGTAATTAAAAGAAAGAGTTGGTGAATCGAGTATAATTTGTTTTGAATTAAATATTCCACTTTTGTAGTTTAATTCAGATACCTAATTAAAGTGTTTCAACATGTTCATTTCAGGACTTACCATTTTTGATATCAGATTTCCAAAAATATATATTGTTACACAACTAATTAATTAACTTGCTCGAGCCTGATTGGTGTAATCTATATCAGTAACTAACAAGTCGATCGCTAGACAAGCTATTGGCTACGTTCCACTTAACACCCGCAACATCATTGACCATGACCGCTGAAATTGTCGTTCCACTAACGAAAAACGCCTGGGGCGTTGTAGGCGAATGTTATAGGTGGAATGCATATTTGAGCGCTGTGTGCTCGCAATACAGCGGCGACGGCGTGGTGAAAACTATTGAAAACGAACAGCTGTGAGGATTGTTAATAAATATTTCGCGTAGATTGGACTAAAATTGGATTATGACGAAACGAATAAAAGATGATGACTCGAAAAGTTCGTCAAGCTCTGATGACATGTGGGAAGCTGCTTTGAGTGTGAGAGGACAGCGACAAATACAGTTTTTGGATCGTAAAACGTCTTGACGCCATGGCTGTTTTTCAAGTTCCCGCCACGTTTTGGTGAAAGCCCACTCTAACCCACCAATATTTTGTGGGCGAAGTGGTCGCGAACAGTGACGTCATTTATGACGTCGACCGGTCGCCTGCAACGACCACGGGCCTTAGGTGGAGCGGCACAGAGGGTGTTACAATCTTTGCGGACGTTTAGTGAAACGCACCCATTGTGTTCCCGTGGCTGGTACTCACGTTGTCCGGGCGGTCGAGGAGCGGGCGGTAGGGGTAGTGCGTGTAGAAGGCGTGGTTGCGGCGCAGCTGCTTGCGCATGCGGCAGGGGCCCTCGGTGCAGTGCAGCGCCCACTTGTCGAGCGGCGGCGCGCGCGGCGGGCCCCACAGGCCGCGCTCGCGCGTCAGCTCGCGCCACGCGCCGCCCCACTCCGCCTGCACGTAGCGCGTCGTGTGCGCCGCCGTCAGCGCGCTCGCCGACAGCATAGCGCCCCACGCCTGCCTGCATTCACCGGTACATGAATAACTTCTCGTCACACTTCTACTTTTACATTGATGGTATACGATTTTAAAAAATAAATTACCACACCCCCTTTCCCAGGTTAATTTTACTAAACTTTATATAAAAAAAGAAACTAGCATTTTTCCAGACTTTCACCAGCGCCTGCTTTATTATTCGAGCCTATTGTCAAGTAATAATTTTTATATAGAGCGATTACCGTCTGTCTGACCTCCACAACTCTGAATAACTATCTTTATCAGGTGTTTGTGGTATCAGCCAGAACCGTCACCTTTACGTACTCTCCAAGGCACGATGAGGAAACCCACAGAAACAAACGCCCAAATCTAGGAACAGATATTTATACAAACACAAACACCCGCCCGGAACGGGGATCAAATTTGCAACCACAAACATTCAGTACCTTATCGGAATGGTTATCTCTATATTGTGATAATAATAATATTACTATAGCTATTCTGCTCACCTTACTAGCTGGACATGATCTTGCATATAAGCAAGGGCATGCTCTCTTGGCAGATGAGTTCTTTGTTTAGCAGAGTCTTCTTTCTTCACTTTTGTTCTTGATGCCAATCGCGTTAAGCCACCTGTTACTTTTTGTATCTTTGATTGAATCTGATTGTGAAGTTCCCATGGGACTCGATACACCGCCTGTCATATTAAAATAACCTCTAAAGTTTTGATTGATTTTGCACGTATTAATTAATGTTAAGTATTTATTTTTTTTCTTGTTTATTAGATACTAAATGCTTTAATCCACCTATTTAATATCAATGATCAATTATAATATTTTAAAACAAAAATGGAGCTAGGGAGGATTTGCCATAACATTGAATTATGTGAACTATATAGATTTTGGCTACCAAAACTGTTATGCTATTGGAAGTCTCACCTTCCGCTCGGTGTCGAGGTATGCGAGCCACAGGCGGTGCGCGCAATCAGCAAGCTGCTCGCGTACAGCGGCTAGGTCGGGAGCTCTCGCGGCGGCCGCGGGTGGCGCTAGTGACGCCTTGAACACCTCCTCGATGGCCGGCTTCTTGCACGCGTACAGCTCCTCCCACACGCGCCGCGCCGCGCCCGCCATCAGGTTGCGACCTGCGCACAGCATACAATACGTGCCATCGAGTAAAACGACCACCTGGATTATCAGCTGCTCTTTCTTCTGTTTCACTTGACAATAATTAGGGGTCGTTTAAGTATAACCGAAACGTACGTTACGTACGTTTTTCTGTTTTCTCTTCCTAGCTAGATGTTACATAACATTTTACTAACACATTTTAGGTGAAAATTGACACTAAAATATTTTTTGTTACGTAACGCGCTGTTATTAGACTTCCAACCCTGTAACGCACCGTAACGTTTTACAAGACCTTTCCCCAAATTACTTAAATAACTCCTTGCTGGATGGTGGTAAAGAAAAATTCAATTACCCTTCATGTGTAATATTTGCGGACTATTTTCTTATTTATTTACCTTGGTGTGCTGTTAATCTATCGTCCCTGGATTCAAGGTCACCGCTGGGATTGACGTGCCATGTCGTCCGCATGTGCGAGTCTAGAGCGATCTTCATATTCGCGCTCAATTGAAGCAAACAATATGTTAAACATCCTATGAATTCCAACTCATGATTCCCAGCGCCAAATATCAGTAACCTGAGGAGAAAATTAGAATATAAAATTAAACCTAGTAAAGTAAAACTTAGTATATAAAAGACGCCGGTAATTGTATTTTGACTAAAGATTAAATAAAGATCTAAGTACCTGTTAGTTGTGAGTTTATGCAGTGCTTCAAGCACAGACATTTGGTCAGCTATAGAATCTGTAGATCGTGACAGCAAGAACAATATCGTTCTGTTTAGGCAGTGATGTAACCCTTCTAGAGATATAACCGACGATTTTTTCTTGGCTTGTGTCACTAACTTTACTAAGAAATCAAATACCTACAAAAACAATATGTCAATTTAATTATTGAATCAAAAACAATTTTATAAAATTTAAATGATTTTTTGTGTGAAATAAAAAATGCAATAAAGTTTGATTCACCTCATGTGGATCTCTGGACAGTTGTCCTTGCCATAATTTGTCAACAAGCCGTGCAGCCAAATAGCAAACATTGGAAATATTGGACTCGGTGCCGAAAAGTTCAGTATTCAATAAATTTTCCATGATGGTTGTTAAAACTTCTGTTTGGTATTCAATTTGTTGTTGACTCGTCGAGTTTGCTGGCGATGCGTCGAGAACTAAATCTATGACCTAAAATTAAGATGAATTATGTATTGTTGTTCGAAATGTCTTACAAAGGGTCATCCATAAAATGTTTGGAGTTTTGTGCAAGATATTTTATGAATGGCACCCATGATATGAAAATTAGTATAATTGGAATGCAAGGCGTGCGTATTAGTAGATCGACTGATAGGTAAGATTTCAAGTTAGAGTATGGATGGGGAATAACGTTTCTTTTTTTACTTTCTTATACCCTTAGATAAAAAATAATCTGGAATAGGGAAAGCTGAATTTTTGCATGAACCTTCTTTCTCTGATCCTGAGTCCAAAAATCTTAATCGACCATATCCGTTAAAATGTTACTCGAAGACATAAAGATTTTGAACAGCTTGTTAATGATCACTTTTATAAGAAAAATATTTGCTATTTCTGTAAACTAGAAAAATGCCTACTGACTAAGGGTTTTTAAAGTAATTTGATTTAAACAACAAAAACACCGCCCATGCGAAATTCAGCCCTGCCCTAATTTTGCTGAAAGTCGCTAATGTTCTGAAGTAATTTTCGCTGAATTATGTGCATAATACGCGATAAGAGTAGAAATATAATTATAGTAATATAAAAAATATTTTTATTTCAACGACAAGTTCATTTGTTTATATTCCACTAATTTAATGTTAATAGAAATTGCCATAAAAAGAACCTAAAGAAATTGTTAGTACTGTCTGAGAAGTTTGCAAATGTAAGCATTATTAAAGCATTAGTGCC
>DVXP01003765.1:0-10959 GCA_018235645.1 Junonia grisea
CCGCCCCGAGCGGGAATCGAACCCGCGACCGCCGGCGTTAATAGCACATTCAGCACCACTACACCAGAGCGGTTGTCTATATATTTTATTAATATATATAATAATTGTTGTTGTTTAATATCAAACATTTATGAAACGTAATACAGCAATTACGAAAAAGTAGGGCTCCGTTCAACATCCGTAACACGAAGGACCACGCCTATCGGCTTAATTACGAACAACTGTATCCGATATAAGAACTTGTTTCATATTAATAAATTAATTATGATTAAGGCAGCATGTGATATTAATAAAAACTATGGAAAGCTGCGTCTTCGTCGGTTTGTGTACAGTTGTACTTGTTAACAACTTTCTTATGGCATTTACAGATGGTAAGTAATACGTGTCCTTATAAATCCACCATCGTTACTGGATGCCATCGCGTCCAATAAACCAAACTGGTTCCAGCCACTTCCCGCTTTGGAATTATGTTGTAGAATGCCTATACAGTTAACCCAGCGCGCCTTCTTTCAGCCTGCTTCTGTAGAACTTCCTTTATTACATTTCTACATATTTTTAGTTCTCAGCAGAATTGTAATTAATATGTCATTACGTTGAATTTATTTTTCTCTGTATCTTGAGTAAAAACGTCCATATATTAACATATCATAACAAACAGGTGAAGTATAATGTCTTACGAAATTACGCAAGCGCAAAAAGTTACATCAAGTTATTAAGCTTGCATTCAAAATTGTGGACGCGACATAAAAACGTGTTTAAAAATTATACTTTCCAATGAAAGATGTTGTTTTTCGTTCGTAACAGAATATTTTTGGTAAGTAAGATTACCATGAGTTCATATTAATTTACTTTTAATGAGATAATAATTACTACAGTAAAATTAAAAACTTTTTATTTTTTGTTGACGCAGGGTATATCTTCATAGATACCCGACTCCTGGGGGGAATGTCGGGTTATGTGAGATTGAATTTCACAAAAACCCCCTAAAAAACTCAGTAACCTGTCAAAACCTAGGCTAGAATAAAGCAGGTCTTGGTTAAGTCCGGGTTAAATGCTAGGAAGAAGAAGAATAATAATCATGAGTATTTTGTTGTAAGAAGATAATAATTAAAAATTAACATAGTAAAATTAGAAACTTACACCAGTATGCTCATTGACGCCGACAATGACGGCGGTGTACCACTGAGTGGCACCGGCGACTCGGTACACCTGGGCGCGACACCCGCCGAGCACCGACGGAGTCGTTGTCAGGATACGTTGACCATCTTGCGTGGTCCTCCATTCCGCGGCTTCAGCGGCCAGTGCCGACAACGTAGCGGAATCCAAACCGACTTCTGAACCCGCTAGAGACGCGTCCCATTCCTATAACAAAAGACAGAAAATTTTAATCGACGTCTCTATTAAAGTTTTACGACTCTAAATGGCGATCAAATAATAATAAAGTTTAATTCGTTTTAAAAGGTACCTTCCAGAATAAGCGTACAGATCAATGACATTAACTATTCAAGTTAGCTAATCTAGCTAACAAAGAAGATGTCCCAACCTACTTTCTCTTTTGCAGTACAAACAAGGATATGAGAATATATTTAACAAGAGCTTGAAAGCGTTTACGTATTGCACACAGATATGAGAGTCGTTTAGTACTATCTGCATTATAAAGTTCTTCATCTCAAATGTTTATGCGCAAATGTAGAGACACTACTATGATTAATGCGCGAGAAGATTTATCGGGTTTTGCACACGTAACATAATTCCTTCGTACAAGAATGTAATGCCCATAAATAGTGTAATTACTTGGCTAGATTGTTAGTTATGTACGATATGACCTCGCGAACATGTAAACATTATGACCCACATTATCTACACCTATCTCACTTGGCTCACTCATTACTGCTTTATTATCCATCATGGTTCGGTAGCTATAAGTTGATAATAATTTACAAAAAGATCATTATTATTATATTAGTATTGCAACATTATTGAAGTAATTGGTTAAATTCGGTATTCCATCTATGAATATACTTCATTAAAGGTAGGTGTACCTAACTAGGTTTACAAAATGAATAGGCAAGTTTGATTAGCAAAAAATTGTGAATACATTTTATCACGTCTACTTTATGTTATACGAGTAACTTATTCAAGTACATTTTTAAATTAAATTCTGAATTGTAATAAACACAAGAACATTTTTAATATTTCGGCATGAAGCGAATCCATATACCTACTAGCTATTAATCCAAGGTAATGATGTAATACCAAAGAATAGTAACATATTATTACCACGCATTTGAAATAACAGATTAAGATAGCACGAGCATAAAAGGCAAAAACGTGCAGTCTACCTTTACATGTAACGCATAAAACGTATTTATGTCAATGTTACAGCACCGGCACCTGTGTGCAGCAGACGTATCCGGTGCGTTGAACTCGCCCCTTCGCCCCGCTCCCTTCTATAACTATGAGTTTAGTGTAAGCGAATACCGACGGGTAGGTACTGTAGGTTTATACTACGGCCGTTGGATGTGGTTAGGCGACACGGAAATGATTTACGTAAAAGCCAGACGCTTTGTGAAAAACTGCTGCATTTCATGTTTCACTGATTTATCTGGATTTATTTTTGGTAAAATTTCGTTTTATGTATAGCATCTACATGAGTGCTATTAATGGTATACCTATATGTATAATGATGTTTACATCAATATCAAGTTTATAACTATTGACTGAAATGATACAAATAGTCGTATTACCCGATTAAATACGTGCCCTGTACTCAAGATTATGTCAAAATCATAGAAAAACGGTAACGTGCTCGTGCCCTTAAACATAATTTTTCACGGCCAAACCATTTTCACCGGGTAATCCGAGATTACGACATCGTAATCGCTCGTCCGCCTGTATTTGTGTAACAGTCACGCTCTGATGAGCTCGACGCAGTCTCAGTGACTCAGCGTTACGCAACACTGCTTCGAGGCTTTTACTGTTTAGTTTGCTCAGTTATTCTATTTGGTGAGCTTACCTCGTGATTAATACGAGGTCGGAGAGAGCAAGTCTTAAGTACTTCAGTTTATTGGTCTGAGAATGTTTTGTTTTGTTGCTCTTGGCTATTTCTTTAATTTTCGTGTTGTGATAGCACTTTGGTAATATTATTTTGATGCTACTACAACTAGAGTAGGTAGTATACTTAGTTTGAAAGTTATATTATAATAAGTTCAAGCAGGCAGACGCTGCATTGTGGGTACCGCCGACATTAATCAGTATGTAGATAGTGAAACAAGGAAGCCATCATGTCTGACACATATTCGCATCCCTGCGGCTCATTCAATTTCCTGTCGCGAGTCTGACATGACTCCCTAGTCCCTCCTCGTTCGTGATAGGATTATTGACAAGAGATTATGAATAATGTACGTGCTTCAGTTTTATTTGCCTATCTATTGTTTCATTAATATGTGGATAACGACAGTCGCTTTCGATTTTAAAATTGGTACGTTTTATAAACTCTTTCTGTCCTAAGAACAAAATATTGTTATTTATATAGAATGAAAACCTTTCACACTGGTATAAAAATGACCCTTGACATTGTTACAAATAATTTTATTATTCCACTCAATTCTAGGAAAAGCTCATACTGTTCGTACGAATTATTTTAGTGTTGTTTTAGGTACGGACGCTCGCCCCAGGGGTATAGTAACTGTTTCTGAAAACAATACGTATCAGTAAGTACCTCGAAACGCCCCTGCGGCATTGTTCCCTTAAATATCTATCCATTCTTATAGAAAAGTGTTTCTGAAAAAAATATATTACTTCACAAAACTACGTTTACCTATTCGAATAATCATGATATAATCTGGCACCATTAATAAAATTACACAAAAATATAATAAAATTCTAATCTTCAAGTCTTTTACCATAAATAGAATAAATTGTACTCGAATACTTTTTAAAACTTTAATATAAAATTCTCAAGTAGATTCTTGGTCAAGAAACTTAAAACAAAGCCTTGACGTAATAAAAAGAAAACATAAAACGTACTTTTCCAAGTTTATATCGAGTTACTTACGCTGCAAATAATATAAAAAGGTTTTAAGGCGAGACAATGCACTCGGTCCTATCCATCACGGATAAAACACGTCTGGAAACAAACGAGAAACGCAAACACGTAAACCGAGCGGGGAACAATAAATTGGGCTTTTGTGCTCTCGACGGTACGCCAATGTTATACTATAAGATGCTGTGAAATGAATGAGCGCTATCGCCTTACCGCAAATAGTCAGAATTGTAGAAAGGAAGTTACATAGAAAACAATGACAAAAGCGTTCATAAAATTATATCATTATTTGTATTCGTTTAAGCAATTATATAAAAACATTTAAACGACGACAAGTTATTTATTAACGTTTTAAAAAACATTAGTAGTGGAAACGTTTATACGTAAACAACAGTATATCACATCAAAACTTCTAAGGAGACAAACATTATTCTTATTACGTCTATTAAAATAAGACGCATTATAGATTATACATGCACTCTATATTATAATATAGTTGAGGCAGTATATTATGATAAATATCGCATTGTTCAAGAACAGTTGCACAGGTGTGCGCACATAATGTAATCAAGCCCTGCAACGTGATAAGAAGTACACAACATAAATCATATCATAGTATTCTATTATTTGATTGTTCTAACCATCTAACCTTGTTTGTGTTTTGAGATGATAATAAGAAAATTCTTCGTAAAAACAGTACATAGAGCTTGCATCTGTTACCAGTTACTTGATAGATATTTAATTCTGAAGACTTTACTTGGACATTAAAGGATATAAACTATTTTTGTTTTATTTTACAAAGTTGATCTGGAGTAAAAGCTTTTTGTGAACCCACAGTATAACTTTGTTCTTAATAGGTTTTAATCTAGAAATTCTGATTGTTGTTGAGAAGAAATTGTAAATTTCAATTAAATAATCGGTTGATTATGTTTATTTCACTTTAAATGAAAAAGAACACTAAAACTGATTACGAAAAAAAAAATAAGTATAAACTTATTTGCTACTTTTATTATATAAGTTACTTAGGTACTAATTTACTAGAATTTTCGTTACTAAATGAATCCACTGGAGTAATAATAGTCTGTTGTTTGTTGAGTACCAAGATCTATAAATTTTCCATCAAACGTGACATTAAAATAAATTGAAGATTTTCCTCTTTTGCTCTTGAACTTTTGCCTCGTATATATAAATAGATAAAGTGATGTAAAAAGGGAAAACTCGAATCACCGAGCATAATTTATTTACAGGTGTAACATTATTTATGATTTGAACTAAATTCAAAACAAGATAATATTAATAAAATATATAGTGCGATTCTAAGAATTTTATAAACTTATTCAATACTTATTCATAAGCCAAATATACCTACTCGAACATATATTTATAGTCTAGTCTAGTAGGTAATAGACTAGTAGGTAACTAATGATACAACTTCATGTTGTATTGTATTGTATTGTATTGTTATATTCTACATTGCAGTAAACTATGGGTACTAATCAAATTATAACGGATAATCCTTTCTCTGTCCATTAAACCGTTATTAACTTTATTAGTCGTCGCGTCCCGACGGTTTAAAATCAGGTTTTATTTGCAGAGTAACGTTGTGCCAATTCGCTTCTCCCTTCTACCATTTGTCGAAGGTTTTATGATAATCGGATTAGATTCTATAGTTGGATTAATGGAAAGATAATGTTGAATACAAAGTAACGTTTATTGCTTATGATATTTGGGTCATACGTTTATAGATAACCATAAAGTAAAAATCAACTGTTGAAATATAGAATTTTGTGACAGCGATATGTTTAAAAAATCATAAACGAAAACTTGCCGTTGAGGTTTACACGTATAAGTATTTGTAGATATGTTGACGATAACAGAAAAATATTTGTATTATCATCGAATATATCAAATCGATTCAGAAATATGAACGCGGAATTTGAATGATAAAATATGATAAATGTAACATGTTTCAATAAAATATCAGTCACAAAACAATGTTTTATCAAAATATCATCACGATAAGCGACTTAATTTTAGATATGAAATTGCAGTAAAAATCACAAAAATATCTATGACATGATAAAATGTCGAAAATAAACGTGCTATAAAATGATAAAGTACTTTGTGATCACAAGATTACTCGTTGTTTCTTGGCAATGATATTAACACGGACTTTATAACTTTAGTAATCGATTACGGCTTGTTGTGCAATAATAAAATTACATTTTTGAAATCATATGACCTACCAGGCCTAGATGAAATCATGACAAATGTGATGAAAATTAAATAATTCTGACCGTCTGAGCTACATAGCAGCTGCTAGTATATTTGAACACTGTTTATGCATATTTCGAGATGTTTTCGTGCATATTTGTATGTATATAATGAGCACTTTACGTTGCATATAATCTCTAACGATAATAAAATAAAGCCAACGAACTGATCTACATTCGCGTTACAATCGAAACGCAAAACCCGACGTTACGCTCGCTCGACTTTCATCCTCGTGATTAGCCGTGAACGTTACGCTTCTTTGCCCGAGGAATTCGTTTTGAATTACAGAAACCTTTTTATTCAAATCATAACTTCCTCAAACTTTAAATCTTTATTTATAATGATAATTATGTGAATATTTTAATTAACATATTTTGTGCACAGTGTATAATTATAATGAATGATTCGCAAAAAACTGATTCACTTGGTTGAAGGAGCACGGATTACATTATGTTTTGAGTATTTTTAAAAATTAAAATAATGCATATTTATAATTGAAAAAGTAGGTACTGGGATCACTTGCTCGTTGAATAAGTACCATCTGCGTAGTTAGTTATGTGTATAATACCGCTAAGTAATAAAGTTTCGTATTGTTAGAGTCGTTTCGAATAAGATACATAACGCATGACATTATAATTACGATCATAAAGATAACACCTTAAAACCCATAGTTAACACCAAAATCTGCATAACATTTCTACTTTACTTAACAATGTCAATAAATCCTTTTTTTGTCTCTATTCCTATTATATTATAAATGCCTATTTAGGTAAATATTAAACAATCATATGCCCATATAAAATAACTATTACAAACATTCCATTCGTCATCATGCGGAATAAGCAAAGCTTGCTTAAATAAATATAAATTACCCAATTTAACGAACATATTTCGTATGTAATATAATAACGTCTACCGTTGTAAGAAGACACTGTTATTACATAAGAGCTTGATTCGTTTCGTCTTACGCTACACATGCCTACATCAATGTCACGACCCCCTCCCGGCCAAAGGGGTGAGGGGGGGGGCACCGGACAGACGCTAACTGAAAAGTTTGCTCGTTTAAATTTTGCGGGAACAGTTTCTCTTAGTTGCGTGAACGGCAAAGTCGGAAATTTTCATTATCGCTTGATTGAGTTTTTAATAATGGTTTTAGGTTTTAACTTTGAAAATATTTTTTAAGAATTGTTTAATGGAAACTCTTTTCACTTTGTTTAAGCTAACTTGTAATTACTAACCCTATCATTTTCACAGGCAGGTGGGTACCTAAATACTAATGTATTCCATTACAAAAATACCTGTAGGTATTATTATAGACCTGAGCGGATAAAGAAAATAATGAAAATTGAATTCGCGTTAAACATACAGAATAATTCAATCGTACTAAAATCACATAGGAATAATTCAAGTATTCTTAGACAGTACATAATAATTGCTGTCTCCATTACTCAATATAATAAAATGAAACTACACTTTCTCATCGAAGAACGAAAATAACATTTAAATTACAAGAAAAACGATTAAAGCATCATGTTCGATGTCAAAGTGCGCGAATTAAAAAAAATATGAATAATGCCAAAAGTATATTCTGCGGGAGGCAGCCAATCAATCACGCTTTACCGGGAGGCCGAGCTAACCGAAAATAGCGCGACACTGGCATAACCACCACCTGGCGAATATGTATATAATAAAGGGAGGAGGGTGAAACCGGCGCGGAAAATCAATATAGCGGGCGGCGAGCATCAAAACACACCCGTTCCACCGAGCCTCCGCCTCCCCTCCCAGCCTCCCGCACGTCGCCCGGGGAACACCCCTTGTTTGGCAGACACCGTCCTTGATCTCCCCACGTCGCCCGGGCGCGCAAGTTTGGATAAACACTCAACATTCGTATCGTCTCACTGGAAAATTGGGTCGGCTATGCGCTTCGGACGTTCTTTATGTTATCTTTTTTCATAATTAATTCCAGTTGCTAAGGCGTACTCATTTAATTATCATATAGGTGCTTATCATTGTGTATTTCTTAAACATTGTGTAATAATAATCGATCAATTTTATTAAAGATTTTATGATAATTATATAAAAGGTAATTTAATTATCTAATAGGACAAACACCAGCTATTTTATCAAAAAGAATTGTTCTATTTGAAATTAACTTTCGATTGACTTTGATTTAGAAACGTGTTAAAGTAAATAAGAATAATGTATAATTTATCTTTAAGGCAATCTGTAATATTTCACATTTTCTTTATAAGGATGCACCGGCTTAGCAGAGATTAAAAGCGACCTTCTCGTCTGCATCCAACCATTCTGCGCATTTTGATAATTATCTAAAGAAATATCGTGATTATTTATAGCTTAAAATACTTATATAGTACATATAAGTATTTTATTTTATAGCTTAAAATACTTATATAGTACATATAAGTATTTTAAGCTATAAATAATCACGATGTAAAAGATTTTATCTTTTTATCGTTATTTAACATCAAATCAACCGCCTACCTAGGTATCTCATTTTATATTCGGCGGTAGAAAGTATTGTAATAAAGTAAATTTAAGCGCGATAGTAAAACAACAAACGACATTATCTTAACATTAAATATTCATGACTACTTGCATATTGCGAGATTACGTAAAGTCCTTTTATAATATCAAAAGGCGGCATGTTCTTGCAAAAATATAATGTATTCACAGCCTAAAATAACGTCCGGTGGATTAAATATGCAAAGAATTATAAACGGTTCCAACGTCGTGCCGTCATAATTTATTTTGATTCATGTTTCTCGCATAACGCCAACCCAACAAGTCTATGCTGCAGTGACTCAGTCGAATAGAGAATAATATTATTTAAATGATATCTTTCCATTTAATACGATTACAATAACATGAAACGGATGATATATTACTCCATTACCTGAGAACGATCAGAGGTCAACTTCCTTAATCGTTTCTGACATGCTTTAAAGTGGAATTTGAGTTGAATATATAAACAAATTGAGGGTAGATAGATTTGAAGATAGTGGATAGACGTTATTGCACTCATTCTCCTTAGTATTGATACTTATTCAATAATATTTAATCAGTTTAATGGCTCCTCATCCTGGTGAAACTTTAACAATAGTTTTTCTTGTTCTCTTGCAATGTATTTATATTTATATCAACTTACTGTATTATTTTAGAAAAAAATAATAAATATAAAAAACGAGGCATAGAAACTGATTACCATTAAAGCTTTTGTCTTCATTTAAAAATGGGAAAAGAAGGTTTCACAAGTATCTTTTAAATCTTTATAAGGTGTTCTATCGGAGAATACTAAGGTTGTCTACATTTTTTTGTTTAGCCTGTACCTTAAGTACTATCTTTTTTCTCTGACTCTGTATTTTAGTTAGAAATATTTAACAGGCGTGTCTGTACCGGAAAATATAGAAACTGATACCCTTTTATTAATTTTCATTTATAAATTTATTCCAATGAAAAACAAACTATGTATATAAAGATGGTAAGATATAACAATGATTTTTTTTAAATAGACCTAACGTTACATTGTTAAAGTATGTGATGAAAATGTAGAGATTTACGTGCTTTACAATCGTTTAAATGACCTCAATCTAAATTGCATGGATATAGAGGTTATTGCGGAAAATCTGCTTTTATCTGAAAATCCCTCTTTAAACCAATAAGATGGATAGCGACCGCGGTAGAAATGTCCAGATTATAACTTTATAAGTATTTCAATAATAAAAAATTAGAAATCTGAATTATTTCAATAATGAAATTGATTTTTTGGCCGTTTTGTAAACCAGGTTTTTATATTAAGCAAAACATTTTATATAAACCTACCAGTAACTTTTACCAATACTTCTTTTCTATTTACTAAATTGCTAAATATAATTATTTGATTTAATTACGTTTAACGTAATTAATTGATGATATTTGCTATAATAATTACGTAGGTTTGAGATAAACCACAATGAACTTAAAAATTTTAGGGTGACTAACGCCATCTAGCGGCAAGTAGTAGTAATACAAATTCAACCTGATTTGGAAACACGTGTTATTCGGCATTATTTAAATGAAATCAGCTCAAATTACATTAAAATTTAATATAACTACATATTATTAAATTTACACTTACAATATTATGCCTATTTATGAACAATATTATCAGTATTCTATATCGACGGGTTTTAAATAACTTACCTAATTAGGATTTTTTGTGATTTTGTTTTATTATGTATCAGTTAGGCATAAATTCTTAAATTATGTCAAAACTATCGATATAATCAAAATAAGCCGCAAATTAATAGATTAATTATTATTTTTCAAATAATATCATTTGTATATTAATTTAAGTCATTATCTGTTCTTTATACATATATTCCCATATTTCTAGGTTACCTGGTACGGTTGCAGGTTGGCGTAGTCGAGAAAGTGAAGCTGCCTGTCGTGGAGATACTCGACTGGCTGCGCGTCTGCTTGCAGTGTCACGTCCGCGGACAGCGGCGTAAACGTCTGTAAAAATTAATTAATAAATATAAACATATTAACAAGAAGAGGTGTATCTGTTACTGTAAAAGCCCGAACTGTGGTAAATTCTAAGATTTTCCGGTAAAACCTAAGATTTACCAACTGTCAATGGT
>DVXP01003766.1:0-10959 GCA_018235645.1 Junonia grisea
TAGAGAATACGGCTTTAAGACAATAACGTGTTTCAACATAGAAATACGTTTTGATTTGGCATAGAGAATAAGGGCCCCTTTCTAAATATGAAATTTGATCCAAATATATCTAGCCGTTTATACAATATCCATGGGTGTAAACTAATAGATATAACTGCGTTTTATAGGTACTATCAGCATTGTAAGCACAAGCCTCCACCGTTTTATATCAGGTGACATATTTGCTCCAGTGTTCTTTATTTGTCTTATACATGAAAAACGTAAAGTCTAAAACCCTATTTCCATGGTCTACGAAAAATATTAACTTGCGAATCTTAGGTTAAGCACTTACAATTTCTCTAACAAAATATTTTTAAACCCTAAATCGTGTCGATCGTGACAAAGTTTTGTGAAGGCGCAATTTATTCCTACAATGTCGACAACATCAATGGTCTCGAAAGTTCTATTGAGCGTGTAAATCCCTTTCCCTTCCTTGTTAACGTTTTTTTCTTCATTGAAATTCTTTGTCCGTACTCGGGATCTTAGGGATAGGGATGTCCTCTTTAGAGATGTACCTTTTCAAGAGGTGAGGCTTCATAAAATTAATGTTGGGATAACCTATTGTTGTTGTATGGTTTCTTTTAGGGATTATTAATATAATTATATTGATGGGGAAATATTGTGTACCATTCTAGAGGGTGTTTTATTATTGCAGACATTATTCCTTCGTGTTAATTTACCTCTGTCTTAATATATTTTGCTTAGATTAGATGCATTAGACGTTATTCGAATATAGTAGTGTTTATTTGATTTTTTAGTTTAAATTAATCTATGTTCGTGTATAAAGAAAATCAGCTTAAATACGATAAACAAATCACAAACAATCAGTAAAACAAATTATCATAATAACACAATTTGCATAATAAGGGATTTTCTAAATAGCCCTTAACTTAAAGACATTTATCGATAAAACATCAAATAATTGACTTAAAAATACATCTCAAGAACAAAGGAAAATATTGAAGCGATCTTACACAAAACTGATTTGCCGATAAAATGAAAAAAATCAAGTTGAATAAGAAATGGGGGTCCCCTTTGTAGGTGTAATGAGGTCGCCTGACGTCAACGGCTCCGACGTAAATTGGATTCGGGAGAAACAAGTCGTTAGAGTCATTCCCGAGTGATGTTTGTGGAGAATTTAGAATAATGTAATCATATTTCATTCATCAAAGTCTTGTGCTGATGCTGAAATAGAAAGATTGTAAGCGATCATTTCAACTGAGAGATTGAAGTTGTAGTGATAAGAAATTAACACCATATTTGTTTAGTTTTGTTGTAATAACTACACATTGAAATAAAAGTTTTAAGCAGGTCTAGATAAACTTTCAAATGCGCTACTTATTTTCGCTTGGCATAGCGATTTTATTACATACCTACTCGTTATTAGGTGGTCTCGAAAATGTATATTTTATGTCAATTTTTTTGAGAACAAATATATAGTATGGTATTTTAAAAATATTTTCTTATTAATTAAGGTTTTAAAATTTTTAGACTAAATTAATTTTGATCACATGTTTTGGTATCTTCGTAGTGTTGTATTCAAAAGGACTCTGAATCGTCTTTGCCAGTTGCAGATCATGTAATATATTGCACATCTGGGATAGAGGAACCATGCCAACCAACAGAAACAAAGATCGATCAAATTCCTTTTGAAAGCAATCGCCCGCTCCGGGCATTCTATTACTGTGACGAGGAAATGATAATTAAATGATCATTTCTGTCTGTTGTCAGGTTCCGAAGTCCCATACGAGGGTTGCGGCGAGGGGCAACGTTGCGAATGATCAGAGAGCGAGAAGACCCAAGAGAGTAGACGGAACGATGGTCATAGCTCCTCGAGACACCTTCTTTTAATACGACACGCGTACTGAAAAAAAATCAAGATGGCGGAGGGACCGCAGACGATATGGCAGAAGATCGACAGCTCCGTGATTCCCGTCGTAAACCTCGAGGTGCGGGAAGTGCGCGAGATACTATGGGAAAAGATAAAGGAACCCACCTCTCAGAGAAAGATCATTCTGGTCATAGTATCGATAGCCCTTTTACTAGACAACATGCTTTATATGGTCATCGTGCCGATC
Organism: Junonia grisea; assembly: GCA_018235645.1. NCBI lineage: Eukaryota > Metazoa > Arthropoda > Insecta > Lepidoptera > Nymphalidae > Junonia > Junonia grisea. The sequence goes on from DVXP01003766.1 coordinate 2,118, forward strand.
ATACCCGATTACTTACGATACATCGGGGCGTGGGGCGAGGCGGGGTATGACCATGTTGTAACTCTACCGCCGATCAGGGAAGGCAATAGAACCATAATACCAACTAAAATCATCCCAGCCTCGCATGAAGGGCAGGATTCAGCGACGGGAGTGCTCTTCGCCTCGAAGGCAATTGTGCAGTTGATGATAAATCCATTTTCCGGTGCCTTAATCGATCGCATAGGATACGACATACCCATGATGATTGGGCTTATCATAATGTTTTTGTCCACTTCGATATTTGCATGTGGAAGAAGTTACAGTATGTTATTCTTTGCGAGAAGTCTGCAAGGAGTTGGATCCGCTTTTGCTGATACTTCTGGATTGGCCATGATCGCTGACAGATTTACTGAGGAAAACGAACGATCAAAAGCGCTTGGTATCGCTCTAGCGTTTATCAGCTTTGGATGTCTCGTAGCACCGCCTTTTGGAGGAGCTCTGTATCAATTTGCAGGAAAAGAAGTACCATTCCTCATTCTTGCGCTGATATCACTGATGGACGGATTCATGCTGCTTCTTGTAATGAAACCGTTAAAAACACAAATGAAAGAAGCTTCTCAGCCGAAGCCAGCTAGTACACCAATCTGGAAACTTCTAATGGATCCGTATATAGCGGTTTGTGCTGGAGCTCTCATGATGTCTAATGTTGCGTTGGCCTTTTTGGAACCAACTATATCCTTATGGATGGAAGATAATCTGACAAAGGATAATTGGAAGATCGGAATGATTTGGTTGCCGGCGTTCTTCCCTCACGTTCTAGGCGTCGTGATAACTGTAAAGATGGCTAAGAAGTATCCTCAGCAACAGTGGTTAATGGCAGCCGGTGGTTTAGCGTTGGAGGGCTTATGTTGTTTCATCATCCCATTCGCTAACTCATACAAGATGCTCATGATACCAATTTGCGGAATTTGTTTCGGTATCGCTCTTATCGACACAGCCTTGTTACCCACACTGGGCTACCTTGTAGATGTCCGATACGTATCCGTTTATGGAAGTATCTATGCCATCGCTGACATATCATACTCCTTCGCCTACGCCGTCGGACCAATCATAGCCGGGGAAGTAGTGGAGATGATAGGATTCACCGCACTCAATCTATTTATTGCATTCAGCAATTTACTCTATGCGCCTGTTCTAATGTATCTCAGGCATATTTACGATTTCAAGCCATTCGAGAATGAAGCGAATATTTTGATGGCCGACCCGCCTGATAAGGAGTATCAAACTTACAGCATGCAAGATCAAAGACCGGTGAACGGTGAATTCAAGAACCACTTGGAATATAGTAGCGTTCCCGGTCAGGGAGAATCGGTACAGGAGTCCAACGTCGACCAGACGAGGTATGACTATCAAGACGGTTACCAGAATTACTCGCAAAGCTACGAACAGCAAGGCTACCAGCAGCAAGGCTACCAGCAAGAAGGGTATAGTCAACCCCGACAATTGCCAGCGCAGCCGCAGCCTACAGCTAGCAATCCTTTTAGGGCTCCAGGAGCCGCCCCCGCGCCCGCTCCCGCACCAGCGCCTGCACCAGCCCCGGCACCGAATCCAGTCAGGAACCCCTTCCGACAAGGCTTCTAGAGCTGTTTAGTATTGTTGTCTATATTTTTGAATTTACTTGTTGTGTATTTATAAATGTCTCATATAGTTGATAACTTCGATCACTGAGCCGCGACCAGCTGGCGGCAATGTTTAACCTTTGACTAGATGTCTATAATCTAACTGTGCTTGTAATTATCTATACTGTAGTGTGTCTGTGCTGTCCACGAGATGACGTCATCGTATCTTAGATACTTTTAATTATACTACAAATGGTAGGTCGAGTTCGTGTTGGAAAAATGAAGTCATTTCGTCGACAGTCAGAAATCTTGTTGATCTTGAATTGTTCAGAGGTAACTGTTGCAACTTCTTATAATATTCAGAACAAAAGAACCCGCTCGGTTCCACGTTCATAAACTTTTCTTAATATTTTTAAATATTAAGATCTGCGTATAATCATGAAATATACTTTAATTCAAAAGCAGCTAAAATAGTGTCTGGAGAAACGATTAAAGTTGTATTGATATTATATACACGAATGTATCAGATATCTTAAGCTATTTTAAAAAAATATCCTCGAAGCAATCTAAGAGTAAATCTTACATTTAAAAATATTTAGCTTAGACTAGGGTTACAGATTATAAATCGTGCAACAATGTTAATATATTAGAAATTGATGTAAAGAGGTCTAACTATGTATTTGTAAATTTGAAATGGCACTTGCATCTAATAGATTGTTAGTTTTAAGATAACTTTTAAAAAATATACTATAATTTCATATTGTATGTAATCTATGAAAGGGAAATATTCTTGTTATCCTTGATAAACTAAAGAAAAACTCGATTTCAACAGTATTTTTAAGGAAAGCAAGAACTATTTTCGATGGGTAAAATGATGACGATTTTACGGATTTAATTATGTAATTATTGATTGACGATTAAATTGAGAAACAGTCATAGCGACTGTTTCTCAAGGAGATAATTAAAATTCAGTGAAAGGAGATTGGAATTGGAATGGAAAAATATAAGAACGGGAATTTTTGGGCACTAATATTCAGGCCAGGATTATGTCAAACCAAAATGCAAACAAGCGTTTTGCCACAGACGGCTAAAAAGATATGTGGTTTGCAAATAACAAGCAAAAACATTACAGGCCCCAATTTGACATAGAAAAACAGGACCTAGCAATTGCGTGACATAGATATGAAGCGCGTGGAAGTTACTAATTAAATCCGTAAAAGTCTCTAAATTATATGATATGTACTCTTGCTTCTAGCAATATTGATGTCATATCGCTATCAATTAAACATAATCAATTATCGTATCAATTAGCTTAAGATCAACTTGTGATAAAGTTGCAACCAAGGTAACGAAACATATCAGAATCTTTTGATTCACTTAGATTAACGTATTTTAAGGAATTTTTCTCGTATTGTATAGTAGTGCTGGTTTTAGCCGCGATTTATTCGTATTGTTTAGCTGTAGTTGACACGTTTGAAGAGAATGAGGTCATTCGGTGGGTCAAAGTTCCTATAAGCAAATTAAGTGTGTGGTAAAAACGAAAATTTATATGTCGTGTCTTCAGGTTATTAGAATTTAAAAAGTGATAGCTTATGACGAATAAACAAAAAAAAATCAAAACCATCGCTAACGATTGATAAGACTGTTTTAAGAAACATATCAAAATTTTTATTAATCTATGGAATTAAAAAAAACGTTAGTTTTTGTCCAGAACTCCCACCGCAATGACCTAACAAAACACAGTCTCGGTTATAACGGATACAAAATTTAATAAAAAAAATACTATTTAATTGTACAAGAAAATGTGACGAGCCCGACATGTCAATTGAAAGAGTGTATAAAGTAAAGTGATTAATGTGAATATAATTATTTATATTAACGTCTTACAAAGGCTTTAAACTACTTTCGCAGTTGTGAATTTGGCAGAGAAACATTAAATTCAATCGAACATATTTTTGTCATTCGAGTGAAGTATTATACCTAATGTTGTATAAATTTGCTAAAAGTTAGACAGAGAGAGTTAAGAGAAATCTGATGGGAAATTGCTACTAAAAAATTAAGATCGACATGTACAATCAAATAAAATGTCTTTAAAATACTGACTGAAAATTAAAGATTGAAAATTGTCGAAACGACCTGATCGAATGTAATCAATGCAGTCCAAAACAAATAAGTATTTTCATAATATTGCAAATAAGGGACAATTGAGGATATACTTTGATTTGAATGATAATGATGAAAACGAATAAAACTTAACATGGAATAAACTGATGGCGTTTTGAAAAGAATCGATGTCTAGATAACAGAAGAAAATCGAATGAGGTAAAGAAGTATGCTTATTAAAGTATGAAAAAATTTGCCGGAAGTAGGTTTAATTCGAATGAGCCACGACACGACAAAAAGTCGTCACGACATTTTGCAAACGTACAACTGAAAATTTGAAATTTCACAATTGCTAAAGTAGTTGACGTTTATTTTGCGATTATTTTCGAGGCAAACGAAGATGTGTGTCTGACTCCCTCGGAGTTATCGGTAGCCTGCAAAGTACAATAGTATTCGTAGGGACGACCCAGAGCACATTTTTTTAAATTAAAAAAAAAACGCACGAATTTTTTCGCTCCCGACGAAGCGTGTAAAAACTGCATTTTCACAATTAACATAACTTGAAGTGTAATGTAATAGTTTTGAACGAGTATTAAATTTAAAGTAAACTATATATTGCTATGATATCTCCCATCTACCTTTACTATGATAAATATTTATCACTCTCCGAATGTTTGTCATGACTACCATAAGACAGATAGAAACAAAATTATTAAACTAGTATTCACATAAAGCTTTAAAAGCTAAAATGTGAGAAAACTTTTAAATTTAATAAGATTCTTCAATTGCATAAGAGGTTCCTTTAGTGATTTGAATACCAGAAATAGTATCATTTTTGTATTTATAGTACATCAGTAAAAATGTTTATACAAAAAGTCATATGTACTCGACCAACTTTTCGCACTCAAATCGATCTGACAGTTAACGCAAAATAACAATGACAATTAGCAAATTATATTTAAATACTACAGAAACCCATTTTTTTCACGAAATTTGGGCATTATTGAAACTAATAGAATTTAAATGATTTGTGAAAATGTATTTTTTTAATCGTCGGGGGCTTATTGTAAGGTATGATTGCTAATTATAAAGTATAAGGGGTAAATTATCAAAATGATCACGATTCCGATCAGATATCGTTTAATTGTAAGTTAAGTCAATTTCGTGTCAAATTCTCCCGAAATTCAATTACTTAGTAGATTATCAGCTGAGTGAGGCTTGCTGTTAGATGCTCGTGGCCTCGTGGATTTTAATATTAAAAAAAAAATAATCTTTTTATGTTCACGTCCATTTCTCTATATCTATGTAGTGTCAAGTAGGTTTGTGATGTCTATTGGAAGATTGTTTTTTTTATACAAAATTAATTAATTATATCTTTAATAATTTAAATCCACGATGTCACGATTTTATCGTGTTTCGCTATATAAATTTATCTGAAGTATTTAATATATTTTACCGTAGAGGTATCACCGATGACATCGCATACATATCACTAGGTTAAGATATACATTATCTATGGATTTTATATGCGTGTATTTCTATATATTTGACGTATTGTATATTTGAATATTCTGTAACGCACATATTTTAGATAAGGTAACGTATAAGAACAGGAATTTATTATATAAAAATATTTTGCTGTACCTATGTTCATATTTAATTTGGTATAAATGTTTTTTTTAATTATCTAATTGTGATAGAGGATGAACCATTAATTCCATAGACAATTTTGTCCTTTTTAATATTGTAAATTGTAATACAAGTCGATAAATCGAAGTCCATGCGATACATATCTGCAATTATATTTAAAAAGCAATATTTTAAAAGTAACGTATTCTCTTTAAAATTTACTTATACAAATTTAAAATAATATTCAAACATTTATACTTAGATTTGGTTTTTTAATTGAGAAGAATTTGAATTAAAATTAATTTCAAAGGTATCTATTAAGCAAGTTTTTTCTTCTCTAGAAAATATTTATTATTTTCCCTATTTATAGTTACCGCAAGTTGTAGCGTTGTAATATATCCCCTAAGAATGTATGTCTACTTTATCAACTTTCTCTAGGAATTTAACTGCAAACATATGTATACCTACTATCTATTGTACACCAACAACATTTAAGCGGAATATTGTATCTATAAAATATATATTATTAATAAATAAATATACAAGTTTCATGTATTAAGAGTATAATAATATTGGTCAAATAGATTAATAATTTCTATATAGCAATATATTATATATTCATCAAATATATTTCTAGAAGGTTGGGTAAAATGTATTCCTTTAAAACCAGTATTACACGCTCAAAGAAAGTAATTTATTGAAAAAGTTTTACAGTTTTGCCCGTATAAAATTTACAGAAAAGTGTGTGTATTAATTGATTGACTATTAAAAAAGATCTTACATATGAAAAAGAAGAATTGGAGAAGAAAGAAATGGGATTGAATTATGATGAAGTAAAGTCTCCAAAGAATCAAGATATTCATTGGTGAAAATGTCTGTACGATTTAAATGTTTTGGGTGTTTTTGAAGGTGAAAGTAAAGTCAAAAGTATTGGAAAAGAGACAGATTATTTAGATAAAATCGTCAGGTTTAAAGCGTTTTCAAGTAACTTAAAAGAGGAGAATTAATTCCATCCGATTCATTGTAATGTTTGTACCTCGTTATTTTTAACCAATCGAAAAGTACCAATTATTATGTTAAAATATTTATATTTATATCTATATATATGTGTGTGTATTTATTCATGTATATATTATATCTAATATATTTATGTATGTAAGTAAAAATACTCAAGAGTACAGGATATGTTTTGCAGTTAACATTTCCACCTAGATCGACACCCGTCCGTTAGCTCTATTTCTAACTAGTTGTATTTCTTCACTCTCCTACTTACTATTACTTACTTACTAACTTACTAACCTATCAAAAGTACGTCTATACCCTATCCAAACGGCGTACATATTATATTCACTATTAAAACTCTCTATTAACTTTCCTTCTTTTTTAATATTTCAATATTAATCAAATATGTGGTTAAAATATATTTGAATTTAGTCGTACAGTACGACTTGAAGTGTAGAATGTACGCTTTTGTCGTGTACGCTTCGGTTAGTATGTCTATAATGTGTTTGAGCGATATATAATCTTGAATAGTAAAAGATATTTGTGTAAAGTGTGTTGAAAAGCAATTATATTATCAATGTATGTATGTTTGTATGTATGTGGTTATTTATGTATGTATTTATGAATGTGGCTTCGATATAAGAGAATATAATCATTATTAGGAACTAAATTCACTTTATTTTTTCAGTTGTTTAAAATAGTACATTCAAATCTAGTGTGTAAATGTCATTGTAAAAATATCACGTGTGTTAAAAATAGGCATACATTGAAGTAAATAATTAAGTAGGTATATCATATGTTTATTGTATACTTTGTAGTTTCACTGTTTTGACTTTATTTAGGGTGCGCTATTATTACGTTATTAGATATAGGCTTTATGCGTATGTGAAGCGTACAAATTTAACAGTAGTCGTACATTATTTAGATTTCAATCATATTTTATAATCTATGTTTTTTTTTTTCACGAAATAATTTAATGTAAAATGCGCATCCATGTGTATAAAATAATAATATATTTATCAATCATATTATCGGAATTAAAAATGATCGTATATTAAAATATTCGAAAAAAATATGTAAGGTTATACTTAGATCGAATTTTAATTAAAACGATTTATTCATATTAATCGTAAATTCGCATTTTAACGTTATAATAAGTACCTCATTCGTTGTACTCTTGTATATATTGTAGTTTGTAGTTTTAGGGTCTCATGAAGAACGTGTTATTTCGCTTAGTTAGACTACTTAAATATAAAGCACACTTAAACCATGTTTAAACCTAGTTTAATTCGGATTAAGGGAACAGTATGTTATGTTATTGGTTAAGTTTTTTAAGTTTTAATCATTATACTGTGATGGCAAATCAGATAATTTTTTTGTAAAGTACCGTCTGAATTTTGCGGGAAAATATAAAAATATTTAGGAATTAGTTGTAAAATATCTTTTGGGGTCTCGCAATCATTTTGTTACAATTGAAATTTTTAGAAATTATTTTTACCTTTAACAAGTGTAGGACTTGGGTTAAATGAAATAAATTGAGATACGTGATTACGCAGATTAATTTTAATATACAAAAACAACAAAAAGTTTTCCCATATGTATAATTTTATTTCCTTATCACTTAAGACTAAGTAATGCGGATATAATTAATACCATCTAAACTCTAATTAATCCTAATATTAATTAAAATATCATTATATATAATCATGCATATTAGATACGTCTACGTTACTAGAAACTTCTATAGTGAAATGCTGTATAAAAATAAATATAGCGTCTTAAAAATACTATTATATCATGTATATCTTAATATATATGTACCAGTAGCAATAATCATGTAAATGTCAGATTATACACGATATTTCAGGTATACAAAGTATTTTTGAAATGTCGTGTATACTTGGGCATATCGAAATTGCCTGTCTAATATATTCTTGAAATTAGATTTTTAAAATTATATAAATAGGTCGCTTCATCGGCAAGCATGTAGTTCTGAGCATCTGAACTTGGCCCTGATTCTGTACACTTAGTTTTGAAAAAATGTAATTTTCTATCGATATTCTTCCATACACTGACTGTTGTCCACCGCAAAATTATCATAACAGACGTTAGCAACGCGTCAATGTATGGAAAATTAGTAAAAAAATACTAAAAAACTGTACGTTATCGAACACTATCTTGCACTAACCAAGAGTACTGTTGTTACATAGAAACGCGAAAGCGTTAATGTGTTTTCTGCTCGGAAGTAACAAGCAAAAACGCATTACGCGCTTTACCATGTTGGACAGAATCTTGGCCGTTTTTGGGGTAAAGGTTTGTTAAGCTAATTTCGCTCTTAACTATGAAGGAATAAGGTGTGGTTTCGTCTGTTCGTGTTTGCCGATGCAGGCGCCTGGTAGTGTAATTCGTTAGTCTAACAGTTAACACACTAATCGGATATTCTATCTAGTTGTATGTAACGTGATCAAAATTAATTCAGTGATCGAATATACTTGTTACATCAAATCCTA
>DVXP01003767.1:0-10958 GCA_018235645.1 Junonia grisea
AATACGGTTTTAAGACAATAACGTGTTTCAACATAGAAATACGTTTTGATTTGGCATAGAGAATAAGGGCCCTGTTTCGGAACTATAACATAACAATAAAAATTGTAACCTAAATTAAGCTACATGTCTTTGTTTAAGGTAGAACCAAACTAATAAAGTATATTACAAATTCCATAAATAAATATAATATACGTGGATATTCTAATAAAAATAACTACAATTATTATCGCATGCTGATATTGGCTGTTGCTACCAAGCGAGTTTGATATAATTAATTATGTTATTTAACAATTAACGTTCCGCACAAAGTCCTTTGTCCCTATAAACTAATCATAAATGAAACGCGTATGGATTGTAATTGTATTAGCAATCCGTGACGTCAAACTAATGTGATTGCGGTACAATATTGCAGTTTGTCGTGTAATATGATTTTGTAGAGGAAATTAATAAATACAAATTCTTCCTTTTAGATCTATCATTAACGGGTGGAGCAAAACAGAATCTACCTGCACTGTCTAAATTGTTGAAAATCGTTGAAGAACAAGACAAGGTGAATAAAAAACATGCATTATGAACTGTTAGTGCCCTAACTTAATAAGAGACTTAAAATGAAAAGCAGCGGACTGTAAACGCTATATTTTACTGATACAATGGTACAAAGAAACGCGTGTGTCGTCGGTCGGCTGTGGTTAGCAAGTGGGTCCGTTGTGGTCCGTATGACCCACGCGATGCGCCCGCGGCCGCGCCGCTCAAATCTTGAACAATATCACTTTTGTATGCCATAATAATTAAATAACAGAATATTGCTTTTAAAATTAGATTATAAATTACAATTACCTACTTAATTCTTAAGTAAATTATAATATTCCTTTTTGTACAGGGCCGCTTTGCAATCGCCGATAGTCATATAAAAACTGGAGACGTTCTGCTAGTAGACAATCCATATGCAGCGTGTCTCCTTTCAGATTTTTATGGCTCTCACTGCCTACATTGTTTTAGAAGGTAAGATTTTTGACACACAATTTTAATTTTTATTGCACAAAAAAGTATGCTATTTTTTATACAAGCATTATTTTCTATTATTGATTTTACTATGTGAAAAAGCACTCTCTAGGAAACCGTGTCTCGTGATTTCGACATAAAAACTTAAATACATCATTCAGCGCTATAAAGGCCGCTAAATAACGGTCAACGTTATTTGAGCACAGCTTGAGAGCTTGCGATAAATTTTAGGGACTGAATTATTACCACTGAGTTGCAATAAAACCAAATAAATCCCTAATGTGAGGAGACGGGATGTGTGAGATAGTGAGTTAACAAGAAACAAAGTAAAGTCTGATATTATAAAAGCTCTTTTATAAAAAATAAAAGAATAAAAAGGCTTGTCTTATATGCATATTACACGCCTTGAGATACTTAAACTATACATACATATCGCACCGCCCGCCGGCGCCGGTGCGGTGCGACACTGTCACTTTTGCAAAAAATTCTCAAAAATGAGTTAAACATGTTATAATCATCCTAGAGCATCCTTTTACTTGGTGCGATAAAATAAAACTTATTAAACTATTTGTTCTTGTTTTTTTTTAATCAGTTTGACTCAGTGTAAACTGTAGTTAGTTTTAATTTTTCTTTAGATCCACAATGTTACTTCTGAGGGGGGTTGAAGTCTTAAATAATTGTAAAATATATTTGTAATAATATTTATAGATAATAATTTATCTTAAGTTAAAGTTAAAAGTTGATGTTTTAGTATAAGCAACTCATGTCGCCCATATCTCCTAACGTCATTGCTTTGGGAGGTATCAAAGTTTTAAATGCTTCTCCTGAAAAACTACATTTTTGCATAAGTGACAGTGTCACACCGGGGGTGCCATATGTACCTTTCGTGTAGGAACAATATATAAGTATACATATATAAGTTGATAATTTTTTTAAGGACCATTTTTTCTAAGTTACGTACCAAACGAGATTTATTATAACATTTCCGGTAAATTTAATGCAAATATATAAGAAAAACTCGAATTTGCAAGGTAAAAAACAGGTATTCTAGTTTTAGTTCTATAATTAATGTTGTGTGAAAGGTCCTCATTGATCCCGTCGCTGGATTAATTATGCGGGGTCAAAGGTCGTGACTATTTTAGTAACTATAATTAATTTGGGCACGGTGGACTATTCAATATTAATATGTAAACAACAAATCATTCCATACAAGATGTAGAGGTATTCGACGCAAAATATATTTAGAGATATTCTACATATATCATGACTGAACATTCCAGTTTTAATTTACTTTTTTCTTGAAGTTCATTAATGAATAATACAAAAAAAATATCATATCAGAATAAAAGCATTCGCTTATCGCATACGAAAGTTTACACAATACTTATACCAATACATCATTTTTTTTATTTTTGTATGTCTACCTGTCTAGCTTGTGATATAGAGGGTTGGGAATCCGCTGGGGAAAAAACATGGAATCTTTTCTTTTCTACGTGTGCGAAGTCGTCAGCGCAGGCGTCAGCTATATAGTTATGAATATATTCTTTATTATTTACAACTAGCTTATTCAACTTCAATGAGTCTTTTTTAAATTCCATTAGTTTTTTTTTAATTCTTCATAAAATTACCTATTATTGTAGATTAGATGACTGTGAAGAAAGTGCTGCTGTTTGGTGTCCGACTTGTTCTGGAGTTGCATTCTGTTCGGCTAAGTGTCGCGACACTGCTGTTTCCACTTACCACTCATATGAATGTCAGTTTTTAATGCTTTTTATAGGTATGTCTCTAAATATTTAATTTCATTAACATATAATTTAATATATTTAATTACTGCTACAGCTTTTACTTTTTCCTAGGATCAGGAATGTCAGTTCTAAGCCATATCGCACTACGCATGGTAACACAGGCTGGTCTGGACACATGTCAACAATTACACGCAAAATATTTGGGCGAAGTGAAAACCGTCGAGAGCGCGATCCTCAACGATGTAGAGGGGATTACGAAGAAAAACAAAATCAAAAGCAGAAAAGAACGTTTAAATCGTACAAAGAAAGGCTTAAAAGGATTCGAAGACAAAAATTCAAATAACGACGAGATAAAAATGAAAGTAGAGGACAAAACGAGCCATCACGAGAAATTAGAAATGACAGCTGCACAAATTTACTCACTATGTTCGCATTCAAGCCAAAGGAAGGGAACAGATTATCTCAAGAGGATAATCATGGGGCTATTCCTTACCGAGTGTTTGAAGCGATGTGGGTTTTTTAAAGGCTGTAAAAAGGAAAATTTACAAAAAGGTACATCAGTATTATTTTTTTTATGATAAATATTAAACAACAGTACTTTTATAAATACGATACAGTGTTTAGAAATTGTAGAAAAATACATAACAATTTGTAAAATGACAACAGAACGTTAACCTGAACACCCAATACCTTTGCTCGTCGTCTTTCGACTTTTATTTTCTTTTACCTATTTACTCTAAATACAATCTCATTACGACTGAAAAAAGTAAAACATTTTGTTAACAAAGATCATAAATAAAGTAATCGGTTTACCATTAAATCCCTTATTTTAGTTTTATACATGAAATATATAAGTTTAAAACCTTTTTAAAAACGAAACAATAATTTCAGCCGAAACGGTCATCTGCGAGTTGATCGTTCGCAATTTACAATTACTGCAGTTTAATGCCCACGAGATTTACGAAACGGTCCGTGGCCAGCATCAGTTCAACGGCTCCAAACCAATTTACATAGCCGTCGGTATCTACCCGACGGGAGCTTTATTCAATCACGAGTGCTATCCTGCTGTGGCTAGGTCGGTATCGCGTTAAATGTATGCGAAACGTTGACAAAGCATCGAACTGTAATCGCAATTAGAGTATTCGAAAATTGGTTGAATAATTACTAATAATTTCTAAGTTTATATTATACTTTTCTTTGTATCGTTTTTCTTTTTTCTGTATTTATCTATAAATCTGTATTATTTATCTATACTTATTCTTTATAATAATAAAGAGATATGTTGTATGTGTGTAATGAATAAACTCATTCCTACTGGACCGAATTAAAAAACTATCTATCACCATTGAGAGGCTTTGTTTAGTTTGTACTTAACGTCAGATAGCACCATTAAAATTATGTTAGCTAAATGAGACATAAGATCATATACAGTGAGAAGAGTCGACGATTTTGAACTAACGTACGAATATGTAATAAAAATTCTTCCATTGCAACCAGATACTTCGATCAACAAAAAATAGTGCTCCGTGCTACACGACCACTTAAGCCAGGGGAAGTGGTGTCTGAAAACTACGGTCCACACTTCTTGATGCGTAATCTAAAAGAACGACAGAGGATGCTCGCTTGTAGGTATTGGTTCCGGTGTGAATGTGTTGCTTGCAAAGAGGATTGGCCGACTCTTAAACAAATGAATGCAGATTCGCCAGTGTACTTCAGGTAAAATGTCATGAATTTACTATATGAAACGGTTTTAGAGCAAGCTTTTATTTAAGGGACCTAAAAAGATGAAAATAAACATTTATTCACATCAAACTATGTACTGTAATTAAGTACTATGTACCTATAACCTTTATAAGAGCAAAACTTCAGCTCAATCGGTCGAAGATAACTGGTTCAAAAATTTTGTTTGCAATAGTATATACAATTTATAATTCTAATCGACTTCGAAATATATAATACGCAAGGCAAGTTTTGTTTTGAAATGACAGTTCATAAAATATGAAATCATTCCTCGTAACATTTATTGCCTCGAACAAAGTGCAAAAAATTGCCTTTTAACGACTGCAAGACTGAGCTTAAAAGCGTTTGTATCAGTAATTGTACAACGCCCCTAGCGGAAATTAAAGAAAGTAAAACGTGACTTTGTTATTGCCTTTATATTTTTGACAAATGAGATTTTAGCGCTTCTGTATTTCTGTAAAAAGTTAACAGGTTCATAGTCCACAGACCACATATGGTCTGTGAACGGAAAGCGCCAGGAGTCCGCAGACTATAAGTGGTCTGTTTGTTGAAACAATTAAGGCTTTTTAGAAATTTGTAAGTAGATAGAATAGTGTTTATTTGACATGAACTTGCCTAGAGCACGCAAAAAGTTTTGGGACATATAATATAAAAAGTGTTTATTTCATTTTTCATATTTTATGTTTAATATTATATATAACATGTTTATTCGTTAATATTTTTGTTATAATTTATTATCAGACCTAGTTCTTCATAAAATACGGGACAAAAAGACGATAGCTTCGCTATAAGACAATTATTTTTTTTTTAATAATAATACCTATATTAGTTAAAAGTGACAATATTATTTATATTCAACTGATGCAAAACCTATATCTTACGTTTCGAAAAAGATCGCGATCATCCATAACTTGTTGCATATTCTAGGTGCCCGAACGGAAACTGCAATGGAAAATTCAGACGGAGTAAAAATCCACCATCCAGATGTACGAAATGTTCCGCAGACATACATAAAGATTTAATAAAAACGTATGGAGAAGATATTGAAAAATGCCTGTTGCAATATCAGGTAAAATTTAGATGAACAATAGTTTTCTTGTTGTATGTCGACCATAATATCACATAACATATTAAAATTTTATTTATGATTGTTTCACAATCTCCAAATTCAATTCCAAGTAAATGATCTATCTAATAAACGCCTAATAATTGCCTTATTTGACAGACGGTCTGGCCAATAAACCACAATAATTTAGCATTTATCCAGCCGTTAAGACTTATTTGGAGAATATGAAAGCCTTGGTTTTATAAACCATCCTCCATTAACGTCTAATGGCAAGTCTTCTCACCTCTTGAAAACGAGTATAATGTTCTTTTATCACATATAAATATTATGATTTTATATTAGGAGGGAGCAAAAGCCATGGATGCTGAGCTACCTGACGAAGCTATCAAGATATTATCATCAGCGGTTGATGACTTCTACACTGTCGCTCGACCGCCGCATTGGGAAACGCACATCGCGCAGGAATCGCTTCGATCCTGTTTCGCTACGGCCGGGAACGTGCACGTCGTACAAAATAAACCGGAGGAAAATAATTAACAACTTACTTGATATGCACAAAGATGAATCAATCAAGAATTAATATTATAAAGACTTAAGTTTGGATGATTGCTCTTTCACAGCACTGAAACTGATTTAAAGTTCGCCCAGTGATAGTTTATACCTTAGTACTTAGTTAATAAAGGCTACATTTAAAAAATTCAAAGTTCCTGCAAGAATTGATTGTATAATCAACAGAAGCGAAAATCAACGAAATCGCGAGCGGCAAATAGTGAACTAATATAAACTTAGTTGGTAGAGAAATTGTTATATTAAAAACTATCACTTATGATTTTAGCATAGCGAATGTCAGGAAAGAGGTTGATTAAATGAGAACCAGCACAAATATATGGAGTGGAGGACCATTTTGTCCGGTCCTCTTTTGTCCTTAATTTCATAAATCAAAATGTGTTTTGCGATTCGCTGCAAACGATTCGGATATACCTACGTATAAAAAAGTATAGATAAACCTATAGTAGATTTTTTTATTTAAAAATTATACTACGGAATACATTTTGTAATAATATATTCGTAGAAAATATACAGTCGTTAATTTTATTTAGTTTAACCTAACATTTAGACATAATTTTGCACAAGAGAATTACATTATCAGAACTAGCTGGGATCAAAGTAAATGATAACAATGACCCTTTTCAACAAAAGGCAATGCCACTCTGTTACAAAACTGCGCAGATCTGCCACTAGAAATTAGAATAAACTTGAGTGGACTCAACTATTAAATTTCTTGTTCAGTAACGACACTGACCAACAAAGTAAGTTTATTGTTGTTATTCAACTTTGAATACAATCGAATAGAACGAAACGTTTAACTTTGTGGCAATAAAATTGTACTTGTATTAATATAAAATACTATATGAATTCTAACAAACAAAAATATCGTCAGAAAACTAATTCTAATATAGTTGATTTGTTCTTTAAATATTTACGAACGGTATAATATCGTAGTTCATAATTAAAGTTAAAGACAGTCAATTTTTATCAAGGGTTGTCGAAAAATGTTTTACAAGCGCATTCCTGTTGTTCGGCGTCGCCTTCGCCATCACCCGTGCTGGAGACCGTGCGTCGGAGAGTCTGCACCTGAGTCTGCAACCCCAAGATACGCAGTTGCGCCTGCTCGAAGTTTTCATTCAACCTCTTTATTTGACACTGCATGCGACATTGCAGCTGCGAAGAAACATTCATTGTGTAATAATATTTTCTACCTAAGATTTTAGCCTAGGTGTTGACAGGAAAACCACTGGTGCGAACCAATAGCTATTTAGACTAGATTTTTTTTGCCTTTTCGAGTGAAGATCGTCATCAGATTATTTTTGTAATAACAAAAGGAACCGCCAGCCTTATGTGCTGTCCGAGACATTTTGACCAACAACAATAAACACTCAGACCGAAGAACAACTGTTTGTTTGTACAAACATAAGATATCCGCCCTGAGCGGGAATCAGACTCGCTCCCACCGGGCACATTCAGAGCTGTCGTCTATTGGCCCTAAGATGTTGATTTTATACACTCACCTCCTCCCTTTCTTTTTCCGCAGTTTTAACTTGAGCTCTTGTACTTGCTAGTTGCCGCTCCAACTCACCTACAGTCGTCTGCATGCATCTAAATTAAAATTTGTCTATCAGCAAATTGGAACTCAAATTGCCGTATTGCAATCCTTACTAATAACAGTAGGTATAAATGCGAAAGTGAGTTTGTTGGTTCTGCATTTATCGTAAATAGTGAACCGATTGCTATGTAATTAAATAGGTAATAGGATATTTTTATGCGATAAAAATAAGCAGTCAACAATGACCACATAAAAACTTTCAGTTACTTACTTGCGGATGGTTTCGGTACGCTCATTAGCACGTTGCAGTGCTCGAGCAGCTTCGTCCCGTGCCCGATCTAGCTCGCCACCAAGCTGGGCGCACTCATGCATCTTCTCCTGTAGTCGCTTCTCATTGGCCAAGACAGACTCCTCCATACGTATTACGTTAGCTCTGAAAAGTAAACGGTAATTAAAAACATTTTGACGTACTCTCTCGATACATTAACTTTTATTTAACATTTATTCTCAAAGAAAAAAGATCACGAATAAAGCTGCCTTTTGAATATAAAATTGAAAGAAACATACAGAGTTTTACTTTTGACATATTTCACAAAGCGTTCCTAAATTAAATTACTTTGTTATGTATGTAACATTATTTGATATGTTTGTTTGAAACAAAATTAAAAGTTTTACTTTAATCTTTCGATTTCGCTCTTAAGGGACATGTTCGTTTCTGTTAATTGTGATATTCTTTGTTGTAAAAGAGCCATTTGCTTCTCGTCAGCACCTCGTTCTGGTGGTTTTTCAGGTGGTTTGAGACTGTTATGCAAAAGGACGTGGACCTGGAAAATTAATTTCAATTACAAGTTCTATGTATACTTCTAACACAATTATTGAGAGGATTATACTCTCGTAAATATTTTATTACTTCTAAATTCTAGTCCTCATTTATACAATAGAGGTATATTTCCAGTAATTTTGAATGAAATTAATTTCTCTGTAGTCTGTAGTTAAGTAATTACTAGTTGTAATTTTATGTTTTTATTAGTTTATGAACGTTACGTTTTTAATTTTTATTCAATATTAATATTAAACCAGGTACTCTTTAGATAGGACTGAATGTGTAAACATGCAAGACATAATTAATTATTTAGATACACACATTCACACTATAAAATTTGTGTTTTGTTATTTATTATTTATTATACCTTTTCTCTGGCCGAATTTAATTCTCTAGCTAACTGTTCGGCGTTATGTTCCGCTATAGCTTGCGACTGCTGTGCATCTTTTAGTTTCATCTGTGTCGCCTTCAGGAGATCAGGAATAGGTGCCAATTCTTGTAATTTTTCTTGGAATTTCAGCTACAATATTTTTTAAATTAAAAATCAAATTCTTTATGTAATGTTGTTGCAGTGTATAAAAAAATTACAGTATGTAAAAAAAGAAAAATACGTACTTTAACTCTCTGAATTTCAAGATTTATCTGCTCACTTATTCTAGTGTTATCCATATCCATCATATCCATTTGCCTCCGCTGTTCTTCGACTAACTGCTGAGCTTGAAGGTACTAAAATAAAAATAAAACTTTTAATTTTAATCTTTAGCAACACTGTTTAATACATATTAATAATATTTACAATTCAGATTTTTCTATCAATTTTCGTCTATAGTTATATCAAGTAGGCAATCATACTGGTGTAAATCCTAAATTAAACTATTTTTAGTATCTAACTAACCTTTACTCTGTAATCTTGTAGCTGGTTGTTTTGTTCCTTCATCAACGTCCTCAATTCATCTATTTCCTCTCTCGCTTCTCTATAGCACTGCTTCAGAGCTCTAACATTAACTTCTTGCTCAAACGCTTGTTCCTTTGTACCCAGCATCATATTCGTATGCGTCGTCAAACCTTCAAATTTCATCTCCAACTCTCTAAGCTTATTTTGAACCTCTCTATGTTGACACCTCTCTTTTTCCAACTCTTCTTTCTTCTTCAGCAATTCCGTTCTTAACATTGCGCACTAAAATTTGATAGTAATAAACAATCTTTGCGAGATTAATTCAAGCGAGAATTTATTTGCCACAATTGATAAATTTAGACGGACTACCTCAGTAACTTTAGTCTTTAAGCTCTCTTCAGTTTGCCGAAGTTGTATTGTAAGCTTCTGTACCTCTCTCTCCGCCGGAGTCTAGATATTAGAAATAATTTTATTGATAATATGTTATTGAAATAGAAAAATATACCTACTGGATAAGTTTTTTTTAATAAATGACTAAAGTAATACAACTTACCGGAGGAGCGTTTGGATTGCAGGGGGCTGGACATGGTGGACAAACACCACACTAAAATAAAAAAATAACAGAATGAAATATTCATTTTATTGAAAATAAAGTTTAAACGTGTACACTAACACTACATACCGATATGCTATATGTATACAGTTTTCAACTACTTACACACGATAATGAACTCGCTTTTAAAATGCTATCAATTTAGGTACATCAGAGTAAAATTTCAATAAAATATTTTAAATTTCACTTCAATTAAATTTTTGCATCTCGCCCTTGCTTAGGGGCTGAAAGAAATTTAGTAAAAATTTAAGACTACAATTTTTTAACGCTTTTGTTGAAAATTACTTTTTTTTATTTTTTCTAACCATTCTGTAAAGTGTATTAATTATATCGATATATATTGTGTACTTGATGTTAATCAGTTCTAATTAATATGTAAGGTTCTACACAATTAACGTGCATTGTGTGTTACATTAATTAACTGTCATATGTGTCAAAGTCACGTGACTCACGGGCGTGAAAGGACGACGTGACTACGAAGACCAATCACATATTTGGAGCGCTTACAAACCAGACATATTCTCACGCTTATTTAAATTTTGACAGTTGGTCAATAAAATAATACAACAGATACCAAAATATGTTTTATGTAACAAGCTTATTTTAAGAACAGAAAAAACCGGACTGAGAAACATCCACATAACATGTATAAATAGGTACGTTTATCTAGACATTTGTGATCAAGTAGTACCTAATTCAAATACAACAAAAAAGTATATTTTGTTAATGGTACATTTTGGATTGCAGGTTTAAAATCATTCATTTGGTACCCATATCGTTAGAATAAGTAAAAAAAACTAACCCCCCCCCCCTCTCTTTTTGTAATTAGTGGATACTATCATTTTTATAGATATTTATTGCCAATGTCACTGCAACAGCTCTGACGAAACAATAAACCTTGTTCGTCAAATTCCTTTCAGCGTTTTGGACAGTAGGACGTGACCAAAAATGGACATACATATTCTCATAG
>DVXP01003768.1:0-10957 GCA_018235645.1 Junonia grisea
TAATTAATAGATATAAGATTCCTAAATATATAAGAATTATTCGCATAAATTATTGTTTTATACTTAGATGCAAGCAATTTTTGCAACCTCTGTATTTATATTTCCTAGTCAAATTATCTAGCTTAAAAAGCCTTAAGTCCTATTAATAAAATAATAATCTTATCTGTATATTTCAATCCTTAAACACATGCACAGCCTTTGCCATTACACTAAATCGTTTAAACTTTAAAACCGCCCTTAATTCGGGGCACAAACTGAGCTCTGTAAACACGATAATGGTCCTCAAAACGACTCATCTGGCGGGTCCGACTGACGTCATTTACAATTAAGTAGGAAACACGCTACACCGTGCCGCGGCCGGCTGTGCCCCGTCTTGAACCCGGCCGGGGCACGTTCAAATATTATCGATACACTTTTGTATGAAGTAATTCATGTCTGACCGTGGCTCGGCCGTGCGCCACCGGGACGGTCTTACTTCTACTTCATACAAAATGTATACCACAATGTTTAGCCGTGCCCCGTCCGAGCTCCGGCCGTAGCACGGCCCGGCCGCGGCACGGTGTAGCGTGTTTCCTGCTTTAAACGTCGGCTAGTTCAAACAGAAGTTGTCTTATTTATAAGAATTATAATATATATTTTTATCTAATCTGAAGGATCAGTCCTTATTTCGGGATTAAATATACTTGATATTGTATATAAATTTTGGTATGAAATGTACCCATGGTCCAACTTTTTGATAGATAGATAACTCATTTATTCACAAACAAAACAAATATGCACATAATTACAATTTAAACACAAAAAGACGTAAAAATAATTAGGCATAGGTATTGTGTCTGTGAAAAGGCTACCAGTACGCTGACAGAAGGTCGGCGCATCTCAAATAGCATTTTAAAAATTATTTTTTTAAAGAATTTAAGAAAAATATATGTATGTGTGCAGAACTAGTGATATAAAATACTAAAATATAATAAATATAAAAACTCGATAGGTGTAGTGCATATACAAGATTAGGTGGGGATTATTTTAGTTACTTTTCACTCTTTAACTAATAACTTTTGCATTTATAATATTAATTAATAAATATAACTTTTGTTCGCAGCGTCGTTCACGTTTTGCTGGGCCAGATAGCCGTCTAAAATTAATTTTACTATGGTTTGGGTTATGGTTGGGTTAGTTTTGTTTTCAGAATGAAATGTACCTAATGATTTTAATCTTTATTACAATACAATTATTATACGTTCAAAAATTCATGGTGATAAAGCAGTTGCAGTGTGAAAGCCTAACAAACAAACGCACAAACAAACTCACGCTGTTTATAAAAATAGTCAAGATGCGGTCAAAGAATTTAAGTTCAGTTTATCCCAGAAACGTACTCCCCTCTGGCGCGCATTCCATCTTATTTCTGTATACGATTCGAGCAGGGACAGTTTGGATGCGATCCAGTAGTGCGCGAACGCACTGCCGTATTGATCGTGAAATACGGGAGCAAAATATCTCGGATTTGACCAAACGAATCTAATTGGAATCGTGCGTTTTTCCGTTTTATCCCAGTGCGTGTGATTGTGTTGTGAATTGTTCCATATTGGATTTGTGATACAAATATTTGCGATCAGACCGATGGTTCGGATTGATTGAATAGTTATATGAAATTGAAAATTGAAGCAGAAGTGTGTCTACTATAAAACAAGAGTATTTAGAACATGCTATATAACAAGTGGAAGAATTGCTGAATAATAAAATAAAGGATTTAACTCGAACATTGACAACAGCAATTAGACGATCTTAGACACGAGTTCAAAAGTGACTCACAGCAATAAAAGCAAAGCACCAAACAAACCATAAACCTAAAATTATTTTAAGAGCGCCTTGCAATGAGAATAAAACGGTAGCCGTAAACAAAATGGCCGCTGAACGCAGACCGTTTATAAGTCACAATTTGTTTATTTATATTGCTATTTCGCTCTTGCTACCGATGGCGGACGAGGGTGCCGCGAAGGTGTACGAAGATATACGGAACTTCCCGAAGGATGAGAAACGGTTGACGAGGGAGTATCATTTGAGGCAAGGTGCCTTGAGGGGGTTGATTGTGAAGCCAGGAAAGCAGTATGACTTGCAGCCAGTGGAAATGTTCTTAGGTATCCCGTATGCGGCTGCTCCGGTTGGTCATTTGAGGTTTATGCCACCAGGTGAGATTATAGTACTCTTATTCGATATTATATCGAATTGTGTTAATAACGGAATCTTAGAAAAAAGGAGCCAACTAAAAATTAATTAATGGAATTGAGTTCACTCGAATAGGTTTTTACGGATATTTTGATTCCAAAACCACATATATAATATATATACATATGCTTTGTATATTATGTACATGTATACATATGTCACATACAATACTCTTAACCTAGTTACATTTTAAATATCGCAGTTAAATATTAAGCCACATTATTTATGGTTATGAAAAAAAGTTTTTGAACGTTAATAAAAGTATCAATTGATATATCATTCTAAAAAAATATATTATAGCATTGAACAAAGGCGTAAAAATGTCTTTATGATCTACTAGCATTTGTTCACGGATCTGCTTGCGTACATGTCAATAATCGCTGACTTATACACTATACTCCCACATTCTATCATACCAAAATTCATTGCAATTGCTTCGCAAAAAAACGTACCATTTAGACAGACTTACTTTCACATTATTTATAATGTGACTATACATTTGGGTACAGTCTATTTTCACGCAATTCCATCATTTTAGCCACATTATTGTACCGTAAAATAACTTTAACTCCATAATCATTATAAATAGGAAAAGAGCATTTCCATTCTATTCCATTCCGAGAGTTTTTTTCATTTAATATTTCTCTTTTCCGAGTTCTCTAACAACAATGCGGGATCGCTGATATTAATAGTTTTCATTTCTTTAGAGGCAACGCGATATTATGCTGATTCCACGTTTCAGTTGTGGAAAATGATAATGTTATTTCTTTCATTAGTCGCTGAATATTTTTCATTTAGATGACTGTTTTTTGGAGTTTATTATGATAAAAGTTGTTTGTTATTTATTTTTGTGGTAATTGAAAACAAAATGCACTTCCAAAAAATTACCAAATCTAGATCTATTTAGTGATTCATTTTATGTATTCAAACAAAAAAAAATATTGACTATTTTTTTCTAAGTTAAAGTTTATATTGTAATATTTTTTATTTTTATTTTGTGATTTTTACGTAATATTTTAATTTTACCTTAAAATTAATATGTCACCGTTTTATTTGTGCACTGTTTATAGTTAGTAAATGTTATGTACACTTGTTATTGACGTACATGTCTGATGTTTTAATATAGTCACTTTAACTGTAAATGTTCAATATGTATGTTGTAAGTGTGCTTGTTGTAAATAAATAAATAAACAAAAAGGCTTATTTATCGTAACTCTAGCAGAAAGATACAATATAGTCACCAGTCCTATTCTGTATGTCAAATGTTAAACGCAAACGAGCGCGTAATGCGTTGGTTTCAACAGTTTCGCATTACGCCCTATAATTTGTCTTACAAAATCAGTCAGATTAGTTTACATGCTGATAAAAATACACTAGGCAAGCATAGCCTTACTTGCCTTTGAAGTGGTTTCAGTGTTTGGCACATGTGTCATTACTATTTCTCATAAACATTCTCGGCCTCGTTCGAATGCATTTCTTGTTAACAGAAGCGGGTCACTTTTTTGTTAGAAAATAAAATTTTATTATCACCTCAAAGAACGCTGTTTTTTGTCGAAAGTGAGCGGACTTCATCGTCTATTTAATTTAATTGATATGTTTATTGGGATATAATTGGTAAAATTGCAATTCTTTATCGATATAATTATTATAAAAGTTTTTACGGGAGAGTTGTTGGATATTATGAATATAAAAAATATGCCTTTAGTTTGGATACATTTTAAAAGTGAAAGTTATAATTAATAAATACCTATGAAACAAAGGACTTAAAATTAAAATCATATTATAAGTTTATTTACGAACAAGAGTTCAAATTATCAAATTACCAGGAATTCATAAATCATAGAGAGTGCTAAAGTGTTGACAGCTTCTCAAAGTGGAGCATCTAATGACCCATTTGTCTGAATTGACGTTTTTTTTCGCTTGAATTGTTTTCTGGAATAGTTAGAGGAAAATAACAAACAGTCCGTGGATATTGTAGGTTTGATAACATTTCTTGTATTTTATAATTGCCATTAGTGTATTTTATTTAAGTGTGAGGTATAACATGTTTCTTATTCTTTATGTGCAAAGTGTTTTAAAAAAAGTTCCCTATTCTATTACAAAAAAAAAAAACAATGCAACTTTACTTTATTTGTCTCCAATTAGCTTCAAAATAAACGCACACATTTTGTCTAAAATAAAACTAAAGAATATTTACTATTAATTTAGTTTTATAATGACAATAAAATTTCTATATTACTCAACAATCCAATAACGCTATGTAAGCTTGTAGATATTTCATACGGCTCCTTTTATGTAGACATAATATGAATTATAAAATAATAGCAATATTTAATATCACATTAAAATAAAACTATGGTCTATCATGGCATTCATATAACCATAATAAAACATAGAATTCAAAAGAAATGAAAATTTTGTCTTTGACCTTTTGCTTAGCCGTTCTCTTTAGGTCTATATAGGTCTTACCTTGTCCATTTCCTCATGATCTGGACAAGTTTAGATCTAGGCATTGTGTGTTGCCAACTCAACAATGCCATTACGATTTCCTCCTACGACTGCCAATGTTGCCAGTAATATGGGTTGCTCATTGTCATGTTAAAAATGAATTTTGCGTCTTGCGTTGTTAAATCAAAGATGATAAATGTAAATAAGTTGGAACAATGTTTTGTCAGGAAGGTTATTATGAATATGAATGAGCGTTTGTTACTTCGGCTTGTATAAATTGTAGGCTAAATACATAGAAGACAAAATGTGAAGTTTATTAATGATTCTGAAATTTCTGCCTTTGTAATTCATGTTCATTTAAATAAATAAACATTTAAGCATGTCAAAATAATCGTCGCCGTCCATATTATATGACCAGCATTTATCTACTTACTTGTCCTTGGAATGTGTTTCACTTTCTGGTTTCGTCCTTGTGTCTCCCCTTCGGACCTTGAAGGAAAGGTTACATTAGCAATTCCTGATATTAACATAAGTATATTATTACAATGATCACAGTAAAATATCAAAATATGCCTTCCAAAAAACAAAAGCGTACACTGAGTATTATTTATACAGTACACTGAGTATTACTTTTGTAACTTAACTTTACACATGAAATAATTAGACAGGCGTGAGACGTGGCATGTGAAGAAAATCGATAGAAGTAAATTATTTTGTTTACTCCAGGTTACATTGGTTCAGTAACCTGAAAAATTACTATATAACGGATACATTTTTCCGCTTAAAATCCCATATAAAATGATTGCAATCAACTTGTAACACCAATGAGGAATGTCTAAAAATCCTAAGGGATTTAAATAGAAGAAGCAAATTTTAATGGAGTTTGACAAATTCAATTAGAAACTTTTTGTATAAAAACTCACATTGCTATAAAATCACATATATTCAATCAGCGATAAAGATTTAAAACACATACCCTCAGAATAAAACGTCTTCATCCAAATAAAAAGTGAACGTTGAATTATTGAAAGCGTGTTCGGGGCGACTGAAGTACCTAGAAACTTAACGAATCAATCGATGCCGTATCCTCAACTCTTCGTAGAACTTAAATGGAAAAAATCTGTCAAGAGCGTGTTAGAACTAATCAGCGAGAGTTCTGTACCTAATGTTTCTACGATTAACTACGAACTACGGTTTAGCGAGCTTAAATTATTTTTGTTATCTAAACCTTTTTAAGTGTACTATAAATTCTGTGATTTACTACGAGTAATTTTTATAGAGTTTTTAATAATGGTTCAAAGGACACAACTTAAAGGCGTAAACGACGGAAGTAGACGACGAAAGTTCTGGGCTTAAAAGATAAAAAACCACGCTTCTTGTGTATGTAATCTTTTAAGATAGACTTATAGATAGACGTAAATATGTCAAAAACGAAAAACGGAACCCTAAAAAATAAGAGATAATAAAGCAAGGGAATTCCGGAATAACGAAAATAAATTAAAATCTGTTACAAAGAAAAAGCTCTTTACGAGTACGAATTGAAATTGGATAACGAACTAGGATTTATTTTTATTCAAAGAACAATTACGTATTGTTACTTCTTAAGATTTTTTGAAGTTTATTCTCAATTGGAATAATGATAATACTCTTATAATTGGAAAAGATTCTTTAATTAAAAAGAAATGTGATCTTACATTTCTTTTTTATTTATTTTATTTCTTAAATGAAAATGTATCTAAGGTTTTATTTTTATTATAAATATAAATTGCTGGATAGGACCACAAATAAATATAGTTGATATGAAGCAGAACATAGTTGGTATTACAGTGAAATCAGGTATTATCTTCTTTGTTAGTCAATGTGCGATTTTATCGACTAATTTCCAAATGATAAATTATAAAATTACATATAAGTACATCTTATAAGCAAATAGTAATAAACTACCAATTATGTACTTAATACTAATATGAAATTCGCGATTTCTCGCTTCGGCGAAAACAACCTTAATTTTTTACGGTGAATTGCAACGGATCGGTTAATTTTTTTGTAACAAGTAAATTACCAAGTAATGAATATTTACCGTTCTACATATACAATAGTATATTATAGAAAGGAGGAAAATGCTTGAAGTTTTTTGGGTGGTCTAGACAAAATACGCAGAAATGTAGCGATTGAGGTTCGACACGCGAACTATTCGGTTTTTCTGATAAATTATTAATCTCCTATATTAGTAGAGGGAAACATGTTACAGGTATTTGGTATATATTATTACGTAACAGTGATAAAATTGAATTCAAAAATATTTGGACTTACATACATACGACTTCGGAAACTACACATTCCATAATGGGCTTACACATGTTGTCTTATACATTACCAGAGAGGTAATATGGAACCTAATCTATGCTGCTATACCTTCTAAAGATTAGTGGATATCAAGGTATCAAAATGTCCTCGAAACACGCCGTTTTTCTCATGATGATTTATTTTACGATGACACGAATGTTAACTTTTCTACGTTAAAAAGGGGCTTGAAAAAATCAATGTAGATATATGCACCTAAACATAATGTTATTTGTGTGTTAATTATAACAGTTATTTTGTAGTCGAATTCAGATAAAGCAGTGTGATATATGTAACCTTGCTACGACAAATCATATTGCTTAGCAGTGGGTATCAATAACCTCGAAGACCATATAATTGCACTGAAGTGAAGGTACGACATAAAATAATTATTATAGCACATGTCCTCAAGTTGTCGGCAATTGGACATTGTGATGCGGGCCCTATTACTCGTATATAGTTCCACAGTTAGAAAAGGCCTCACCCGTAGAAAATATAGTAAAGTGTAAACAAAAGGAAAATAAATACTAAATGATGCAACGAATTACATCATAAATCATTTGCCTAAACGTTTACGACTAAGCTATATAATTGATTTACATTTACATAATTACATAATTATAGCTATATCAAACATTGCCGATGACTCGAGTATGAATTTATATATAGTGCGGTTTTTATATTGATACAAACAACACATAAATAAAAAAATAATTTAAATATATTATTAATACAATTTTTACGGGGAATAACATGAGTTGATCTACAAAACTGTTCAACCACTTTCTTTGATAACAATGACTGGTCAACACATTTCATCAGTCATTTTTATAACACATTTATTTAATTTAATAAAAATACTATAATAACAACAATATAAGGAAACAGTTCTCTTAAACATTTTGTTTAAAAAAACATGAAAATTACACAGTGTTTAAAAAGGATTTAAAGTAACGCAATTGTTTGGGATCTAAGTTTGCAAAGGTTGAGAAACACTGTCTTGATCATGACATACCATGGCATGATGTAATTGCCCCTATTTTTTATGCCATTACATTATTTATCGAGCCGCTAACACAAGGGAGTCGAGGAAAATTGCGTAATTACAGTTAATTTCATTGACGCAAGATAAATCTTGTTGCTTCTGGTTCAGATGCTTTATGTGTGATAAAATGTTAGGGAGCTATTGTGTTGAATCTGTATTTTATGGGGAATTATTTATTTTGTGTGTTATAATTAGAGACCGAATTATGTATATGCAACATAAAATGGTCATTATATGCATGAAGATATGCACGAAAAATACCCGAAATATGCACCAAAAATGGCAAAATATGTAATAAATATGCAAATGTCTATAATTTTTTACCAAAAAAGGGCCATCACGTACATGTCCGCGACGTAATTAGTGCCGACTAAAAAAATGGTCGTCAACCAAAACAGTCAGAAGCGGGGGGGAAATACGTTGAAAATATGCATTTTACCCTTGATTTTTAAGTGAAATATGCAATTAAAACCGAAAAAATGGCTAAAATATGCAATTTTTCCAAGGAATGGCTGAAATATGCATTATTCCCAAAAAGTGGCAGAAATATGCAAATGCATATAATCCGGTCTCTTCCCTCAAATAAATAAATGTATTATAGTTATAATACATTTATTTACTTGAATAACCTTAAAACTTTTAAATGTAAAAAAATTGTTTGTTCTTAAATTTCTATTAATAAGTATCAATTTGTCCATATCAGATTTTATACGAATACGTGAAAATAAAAAATAATTTTAATTAGCAAAACAGAAAACTTCCGACAAACTTTTATAACAATTAGTTTTCAGAATTAATAAGAATGAAAACAAAACAGTATTATATCGACTCTACAAAAAATATCTCATTGTCTTCTATCAAGAAACGACGTCTTATCATTTCATGGAAATACTTCAAGCCTTTCATTATATAATAACAAAGTGAACACGTCTGTCTATGATATCAAAGCGGTCTGTTATTTCCGTGAGTCGAAGTTATAAAGCCGCATTCAGCTGACACTGTTTCCACTGACCCAAATAAAATGTTTTCAATGTGCACCTTGCTTTATGTAATACTAGACTAGATTCTTCTAGAATTTTAGATATTCTTGCCTGTTCTTATTGTATTAATTGCGGCTTTATCTTTAGTTTTTGTGGG
Source organism: Junonia grisea (assembly GCA_018235645.1). Classification (NCBI taxonomy): domain Eukaryota; kingdom Metazoa; phylum Arthropoda; class Insecta; order Lepidoptera; family Nymphalidae; genus Junonia; species Junonia grisea. The sequence continues at coordinate 9,200 of DVXP01003768.1, forward strand.
GTATGTATTAGGAGTTTTATATTTATTTTTTACAGAATATTGTAGGTAACCAGTTGCGCCTCATGGTTATGCCTAAGCTGTTGGTCACTACTTCGCACTTATGGGCCGTGTATGATGCATAATAATATAGCCTATAAACAACTTTTATCTAACAATAATATCTTATTAACAATGTTAAGCAAACAAAATAGGTAATAGTTTAAGAGATTACTTCGACATCTTTACCTTTAACAGCCTCTAGTTTAGGTTCTTTGTTTTTATTGCTTACTTGGTTTTCTATTAAGGTATGATAATAAGATTTTTTAAGTAAATATACATACTGTTCATAACACCTTTGTAACTATAGTTTCTTCTCAACTAAAGTAAAATACGCTTTTTTCCACTCACAACATAATTGAGACAGCCTTTTACACAGTTCGTTGAGCAAACGAAGGCAGTATAACAGCGTTTATAACGATGTGTAACTAACGGATTGATTCTACTTACTACACCGTTTAACTGTTATTTGTGGGTATATTATCTATTTAATTTTTAACTAGTTCTATGTTTAGCGAGTTTGTTTTTTGTTAAAATTTTTGATGGTCCATTTTTTAAATAAGTATTCTCATTAAAATCGTCACTACTCACTACGCTACTACTGTTCTAATACTCGTAGTGTCATTACACATGTTTGGAAAATGATAATCACTATTTTCATATCCCAAACAAGCGTTTACTTGTGTATGTACAAACTATATCAATTTCGTTATAAACTTAGTATGATTTTGTATCTGTTTAATTTCTTTACATTATAAAAGCATTATTTAATATGTTATCAATTTTTGGCGAAAAAAGATTCAAAAGAAATCAAAAAGTAGATCTCTACGTAAGTAGGTAACCTTCGATAATTTGTTATACAAATAAATATGATTTAAAGTTATGTAAGCTTTTTTGTTGACAACATTTTTTTCGATGTTATAGGTATATTCTGAGTATTTGTTATTCGTAAATCTCTTATCGTCCTTACCGCCAAGGAGCCGTGTTGCGGTTTGCGGTCTTCGTCACCAGATTACGCAACAAGTCATGCATTGAATATTATGTTTTTATTTTCTTTTAAATGTTTAGTGATATTAGTTGTTATAAAGCTTATTACTTGAGTTTTCGAATAATTTTACCCGCTTAGGCCTTTCGTTCTGGTTCTGTGGCTGTGTCGAGTTATGTTAAACAGTATGTAACCATGAATGGGATCTAAAGCAAAAAAAAAAACAATATGGATTGAAAAATCCTGTGATTGGTTTAAAATTGCAAATAAACTACTGAAATCAAAAGCATATTATTACTTACCTTTAATCTACTCTAAAACAGTTTAATCAAATCTTTCTTTATCGAAAGTAGAAGTCACAATATAGATAAACATAGCACTTGTTTATACAAGGAAAATAACAATTTAATATATATGCTTTCATCGACAATTTAATCGATTTTAAACGCAGTAAGTCAAGGCGAAACTGTTGTGCAATAAACAAAAAAAAAATACCTACTTCTTCAAAAATGTCCTTGTTTCCGGTTAATCTCAAAATTCTACGTATCGAGTCACATGTTACTCATTATCAAGTTAAGATAACATTGCGAAATCTATATTTAGATAATCTGTGGTGTTAGGTTTAGGAACGACATTTGTCTAACAGATAAAAAAAAATTACGTAGTAGAGAAATGTTTCCCGCCAAATTCTTATTTAAAAATTGTAAAAAGTTTTGAGTCTGTATTTTATTTTATCT
>DVXP01003769.1:0-10957 GCA_018235645.1 Junonia grisea
CATCATAATAATATTTCATAATGTATAACAATTATAATACATAATTATATTTTATTTTTTTATAGAGTTCATTGTTTAATCCATATTACGCTACAATGTATCTTCACATACTTTTGTTTTGCAATTCTGCAATCATTTCTTATATTTTTAGAACTATTTCAGACCATAAATTAACAATACACATTATTCACTATTATATTATACTCTACGTCCATTGACATTGAAAGTATATTGAGCAGTGTTTAACCTAATATTTTACATTGCCAAATAACGACCACGCTACTACGTTATGACCCTCGTGTCAGTTATTAATGTCACAACATTGATACCGGAACACAAACGGACAAAGGCATTGTTAATTAAAAAAAGTGAGAATATGTAGAACCTCAATAGGTGGATTTGGACAGTGGAGGAATATACGCAATATTAACCATATATGATACAATTAAGGCTTACTGAATTGATTGATTTCGATTTACCATAATACAGAGCAGCGGCAGTATTATGATCTCTCATTTCCAGCCAGACAGCGGTCACGTGACACACCTATTACGTTTAAATATTTTGTCACGTGACCAATGCGTATGAGGCGTTTTTTTAGATAAAAGTTTTTTTTAGATAAAACTATAACAATTAATTATTCAAAAAAAAATCAGTAAATCAGAGAAATCTAATTCTCTCAATATTTTAAACTTTAATTGTACTAAAGGATAAAATCTAAATAAAAATAAATAAGTAACACGAGGAACATGACAATTTTAACAAATAAATAACAAAGCTTGACCTTTAAAAACATTACAGGTTTTAAAGTATTTAGTTTTATCAGAGTTCTATTTAAATTTATTATAGTGCTTTATTTTTGAAATCAATATTACATAATATGTACAACGAAAGAAAATGTACAAGAAAATGTACAGTCACAATCTGTTATCCAATTTTAATTGCTTTTTAATTACAGTCACAGGTGAGTTATAGCTGCGCCAGCGATCTTGGATCTAATAAAATCTTTGTCCATACAATAGAGTTCAACGCGCGCTTATTACGTTGTTAATTTTCATGACTAGCTTTTGTATTGTTTATCATTAGCGTTCACACATTGGTAATTACTTTGTATGTTTGTATTGAAATATATATTTTTAATAGTGTTTTTACATTTTTTTTGCTATTTTTTCATACACAAACTTCAATTACCACCAAACAACAAAAAGAAAGAAGTGCTTATTTTGTAACTGTGGCAAGTAAAAAACTTTCGTAAATATTTCCAAAAATATAAACTAAATCAAAGTTGACATGATTTGAATCATTGAATGTGAAGAATATTGTTATGTCTAAATTCGTAACTAATCGCTTATAAAATGTAAAATTAATAAAGACATCAGTGTGATATAAATAAGTCATAAAGTGTATATAAACTGTAAAATTCGCTCAATTTTTCTACGCCTACGCATTAAGACGTAGGAATTGCGCAAAGAGTACGTCACTGATTCGTTCCGCGACTTGAACCTTGTGGAAAGCGGTCGACAATAGAAATATTGACCTTACGCAAAATAACAATAAATACTTTCTATACACGAATTTCACATTTTGTAAACAAAAGTATCGATTTTTCAGGACTTGAAAAAATTAAAATTAGTGTTCTTTGTTTATAATTATGTTTACTGATTATTACGCAAAATGAGATATCGCGTTTCAGTAATTTTAATTTATAATCGATTTCCCAATTTTATAACCTAAACCTTCAAAGTTTCAGTACCTAATGGCTTGTAGTATCCACTAACTTTATGAAAATAGAATACGTAGATTAACGTTTATAGCTACATCTGCATGTCTGTAATAAAAAGCTACATATTTTCAATACTACGATGACCAAGTTTATTGGCAGACAAACTAAGTGTTTAAAATATAAATTTAACAACGACTTAAATGTTTTTTACGAAAAAATAAACAAAGGACATTAAAAACTTATAAATTAGATCTCATTAAAATGCATAAAATTGCTAATAACAATCTTGGAAATGACTTCAAAGCGCGAAGGTAACAATTTAATTGATTTGATTGTAAATCTGAACATTCAATCAGAAAAACAAACTGTTTATCTGCAGCGACGATTAGAAAACTACAAAAACATGATGAAATTTTTATATAGATTTTAAATTAAATTCAGAATATTCGTTGTAATTTTTAAACTTCACTTAGAATAAAAATTGTCACACCACCTGACATAATAAATATGTGTATTTATTTTTTATTAACTCTATTTCTTCATTAATACATTATAATATAGGATTGATTATAATGACACATGTTACGTGTTGTGAATATTTTTACAAATATATCTTTTATAAAATAATAACTAACAGCTATCAATGTGAATGCTGTACATATAGGCTTCCTTCCGCTGAAAGTAAACGTCGGAAACATTAAGCATAGAAACTTTTCCTCTATTATCATTTATAAATGACATATATAGGTACATATAGCAGATATTAGATAGTTTATAGATAGCAGATGCAGATTTTTCACGACAAAGCTATAATTTTTAAACAAAGCAAAGCCGGCTTTACTGTCTCGAGGTGGTAGTGGACAGCATTGATGTTAGAATGTAAGCTTATTTATAAGTAATAATATTTATTTGTTTTTATTATCTATTTTCTTTTTTTATATTATGTACATGTATTAAGTTATCGATTATATATTTTTCTGTTAAAATTGTACATTTATTTATGAATTAGAAAATCTTTTATTTGTTAATAATATTATTTAATAATGTTTTTATCATTGTCATTGAAAATATCTTTCAAATAAATCCTTTTATTTTATAACATTATTTATATTTTACAAACAATGAACATAAGTATATTTTATTAAGTAGCGTTAACGAATTCTAACCAACTAATTAAAACTATCTGTTGAGGAAGTGTCGAGCAACACTATTTGTTATTCTAGACAAATCTTGAGAGAAAGCTTTGTTTGTTTCCTATTCAAAAGAGTGAAAAACCACTAACATTTAAATAAATTGCCTACACTTTGACGCTCTCACGAGAATGGCATCTGTGAATCTGAACACGTAATCGAACCAAATATGCACCTGTATGTTGAAGAATACGGATTTTGATGAGATGAGAAAATGCATCTTATTTTAATTTAAAATAGATGTCCGTAATTGTACAAACTTTTCGGGAATCTAAAAAAGTCGAAAAAAATGTGCAGGTGTACTTTATCGACGAACAACATTTGACATTCAATCCACATAATAAATTAACTTAAAATACCGGATTTCAAAGAAATGCACGCTCATGCAAAGATTATCCCGAAATTATAGCATAATTTTATATATTAAAAGTGCTTTCTGTTTACTGACATTATTTTTGATAATAGCCATTTAAAAAAGTAATCGTCATCATAGCACACACCCTTTGTGAACAATGAACATAACCGTGACGTAACCTTATCTTACTGATATTTTAAAGGCGAAAGTTTGTATGTTTGTATATTAGTTGATCTTTCACAGCAAAATGACTGATCAGCTTATGCTAAAGTTTTAAATTTTAATGGCTTCTACCTTGGATAATAAAATGAGCTATATTTTATCCCAAAAAGTTTGTAGTTCATACATACAATAAAGTGCTTTTGTGTTCAAATTCATCTCAAATTTCGGTGGTGAAGGAAAATATCGTGATGATACCTACGTATGCCGAAAGAAATTCCGATACATGAATATCCTGGTAGGATATTCATGTATCGGAATTTCTTTCGCAGTGGAGCAGTGTGATCGATTAAGCTCCTTGGCCTTCTTCTTAAAAGGAAAAAAGGCCTATGCCAAGAAATGAGACATGTACAAGCTCTTACTTTACTTTTTACTCATAATCAACATAGGCGCAAACAAAGTCGTGAGTAAATGGTAGTAGCACATAATTCGCATAGGATGTTCCGCGGCCCCGCATTACATAACCCCGCGAGATGTGAGCAGGTTTCACTGAGTCTTCCGTTCTTGTGCAATCTCGTTATCGAATAATGTTAGATTTATTCGACCTCTGACGTTTTGAAGACACGTTTTCGCGTTTCGATAGAAATTTCTATTTGGCAAAGCGTTGGTTAACGTACACTTATACTTCCTATAGTAGATGTATACTTATGTAGAACTGGTATTTCCCATAAAGAAAACGTAATTTTTTGGTTAAAAATACATACATTTCTAAAAATGTGATCATGGACATCATGAACTGATAAAATAATTGGAATAATAGAGCATGCTGACTTATTTTACAACAAACTTTATAGCATTAGTTTACATAAAAATATACATACTACGACGTAGTTAATGCAAAAATTATGGCAAGCCAATAAAAGTGATTATGGTAATCGGGCAACATCAACTGCAACACGTTGCATATTCATGACGTCAATCTGCGATAGTGATAAGTACGCATAATCTGAAATCATTAATAAATAATCTTTTATTTAAAAATAAGATTACATCTATTTACTTTAACTACTGCTCATTATATTGTTGTTGTTTTTTTAATGTTAAATAAACAATGAAGAAAAGCGCCATTGATTATTATATTGTTTATTATTAAATTTTATTTCTAATAAATATTGAAACTTTTATATTTTAATAAACATATACTATATAATACCATTGAATGATTGGCAACTCTTATACATATAAAACGTTTACGGACTAAAATTACGTTCACATACTGTAAACAAAAGAAGAGAAGTGTATACACACGAAACAACAAACTTGTATCTACAATTAAATTGTCACAAGTGACAGTAAGACAATTATGACAGATATAATTACGTAAAATGGTTCGAATTGATACAAACTATCTAATACAGTGATCTAATCCGACACTACACCGCAGACCGTTGCGTACCAAGGCTGACCACTGTGGGTCTACTTTCGCTCGCTCTACATGCGTGGAGCGCTAAATCAACGCTTTGTAGATTGTAAAAATATAAAGATAACAAATGTTTATGTTCCGAAATATAGTCCAGCATATCGGATACAGTTAATATGTTGATTTGACATTTTTATACGTCTAACAAGATGATTAGTATCATTCGATTTCAACTCAAGGTGTCATGATTCAAACTGTATAATATATGTGTTTCGACATAATGTATATGTATTTGTAAATATAAGACATTTCTAGACCCCACCGATTTCTATTGTGTTTTCTGCATCCTGTTATTTGCGAAATGTCATGTGTCAAATTGTCATGACTAAGTAATTGAACTTAATTAAGAAAAAATATGTGTTATATGTTGCCTTAAAAAAGTAAAAGCGCAAAAAATGTGAAATAAATATGAAAAGGTAACAAAAGTGACAAATTGCAATTTATCAAATAATATTTTAAATAAAACTTCTTATGATAAAATATTATTTATAATTAGCAACATTTTAATGTTTCTACTATTCAATGACTGACAGGTGAAGTTAATATTATACACGTAACATTAAAGTGTAGCAAGGTCGTTGAAATAAATTGTATTTACAACAATATTATTTTATACATTCCTTTAATATTTAGTACTGAAAATTGAAATAAAAAACAAAAAACACTGTCAAAACACACTCACAACAATAATCCAAAATGAAGACTTGAAAAACGTTTCCGTATAATTATTCCGCGAAATATTGTCATCTAAAAACCCGATTATAAGACATTAGTAAGAAATAAATATTGATAATAAATATTAGAAAACCAAAATAATTGAATTATTTCATATGACGCAACGTTATGAGTATGACATATTACTAAAACAAATAAAACTAATTAATAACATTACAAATAACTAATATTATAATCTTACAAGATTTTGTCATTCTATCCTCCTGTTCTTAACCTCCTGATCCTGTTTTTAACCGACTTCAAAAAGGAGGAGGTTGACTATATTAAATCAGTGCCTAGTAACTTTTAGAAACTGGCACCGACTTCAAAATGTTGTAGAGTTAAAAGTAATTAAAATTATTTTTAGCTTTTTAGTTTACTTTTGAAGTCGGTTTAATTTTTTATGAAAAAGTTATTATTACGTTATTATATATAAGGCATAAAAAAACAAATATAACAAACACATAACACATAGTGTTACATATGACTTAATGAGTGAACTGTATTTATCTCGTAGGAAAGTAAAAGTGAATGATGTGTCTGATATACACGATATCGTGACTGCTCTTACGTCCAGCTCAACACGAACTTTGTACAGTCAACCACATAATCGGAATATAAAATAATATTATTTAGGTATACACTCGAAAACGTGCATTGCTACATATAGGTATCAATATTTTAGTCGTAATTTAAAGTATATGTTTATTCCGTACTTTGCGAAAACTACTATGATTTTCGATTAATTTGAAAAGTGGACAACTTTTCTACTTACCTTCTGGCAATTACAAGGACTTTCATGACTGAATCAAAAATCTAGTATATTTAGAAACAATAGGACAATATTCGACCATAGACATACATGTACAGTCTCTCTTTTCTTGTTGTGTACCATAGCCTACAGATCATATCCTAACTATAACTAGAATCCCCTAACTTGACAATCCTTAAATCAACTTTATTGTCGTGATAAAAACTTTACTCGACAGCAACCATCACGAATTATTAAAAAATATTCTATAACTTTGCAAAGTATTTTTTAGTCGACTGTACATAAAATTCTTTATTTATTTGTATTCTTGACGTTGATTCATCACAATGATGTTATCAAAGACTTACATTAATTATTACACTATTTACCGTTAGCATTGTTCAAATAGGTTGTATTAAGTAACGCGTAAGAATTATATGATCTAAGATGTCTTTTATATTCGTATGTATTATTAAAACAACATTAACACTGCGATTGATTAACGCGTAAATATTATAGTAGGTAATAATCTTTGTAAAAAATATAGGGACATATATAAAATAAAGACTACATGAGCACTAATTGTAAGTTAACTACACAAAACGTTAGCTAACGCAATAGCGATACTTTTGAATAATAATTAGCCCTCAAGATACTTTAAAGACAGTCATTAGAGTTTTAATAAGATGCTATTACATAAAACGTATACAAGCATATTAAATAGTAATCACATACTTATTATGGTACAGCAAGCTTACAAGTGTTAAGTCGTTAATGACAATGTTATTACGGGCAGAATAATATTAAATTAGATGCATATTCTAGCTACATATTATAAAATCATTGGAGATAATCATTTTATTGAAGATTACGGTTTCTACAATATACCTAATTCATTTTTTATTGTCTGATATTTTTGTACATATAAAGTTCTTCGTCTTCAAAATCAATAGGTTTCCGATTACTTCCTTGTCTTGTTGACTTCATTATAGATATAAATCTAAAATAAAATTTGAAAATCAATCAAACCAATAATAAATAATACGCTAACAATAACTACATTTTACGTTAGCCAAACCGATAATGTACCAAATAGTTTTATTAGGAATCAATCAAACATGACCTCATGCTAAAGAAATCAAGTAAAGCTAATTGTCTAATGTAATAATTAACAACAATCGACCTCACGCCAGGGTTACGCAACCGTCACGCTACGTGCGAGCGAACGCAAACGAAACGAAAGTGTAACCTTTAATGACTGTGTGGTTGTCTGTTGTAAGCCGGTGCGGTCCGAAGGGGGGTCACAAGGGACATGACCCCCCCAAAACCATATGTGTCAAACGAAAAATCTTCGGTGACAAAGTAAAAATTTGGATAAAATATGTCAAAATCTCCAATTTTCAAAAATCACGGAAACATTAAAAGTTATTAATAAGAAATTGCACCATGTAACTTTATTATAAAGTATGGTATTTTATTCGTAACCCCCAAAACATTTGACCGAGCCTTTAAAAGTTACCCCTTACTTTAAAGTAAGGGTTACTTACAGCCTGCTTTTAATGACTTTTTTTAACAGTCTTTAAGCCTTACCTACTTTTATTTTTTTGTTAATGACTTTTTGTTTTGTCAATTATGCAAAACAGGAAATTAGGGTTATAATGTGTGGTCTAAATACATTATATTCTAATTTGTTAAATCATAATATAAAATTACGAAATTCACAATATTTCATAAACCAATTAAGTCCAATGAAAATTTACGCAATTAATAAAGCATTTTTAATTGTGTGCAAATATTAAAGTTAATTAAAAAAAATAAAATAATTGAACTGTTATGTAGTTTGTTTTAAATTATAAGCAACTAATCCATAACTAAACTCAAATGTTTCAAACTCAAACATTTTTCACTAACTGATTATTTTACTTAAACTTCTTTCTATTTTTCCAGCTCAGGCGGGAATTCTCCTTCAAAACGCCCCAGCATGTCCTGAACATTATGGAGTTCAGGTAATTATCTCTTTATTTAAAATCTTTAGATATTTCCAAAGTCCTGCATAAAAGATACAATCGATATTCCTACTACAATTTATAAGACTGACATGTGATCAGAAAGTTTAAGTTTTAAAAGAAAATAAACATGCGATTTAGGTTTGATCAATTAAGAAGTGTGAATACTTAAATGTGACAAAACATTATTTCTTATTTAATTGTTTTACTTCCTTAAATTGCAAAACAAAGTAGTTACTAAAACGTAACATACTCCTATACTCGAAGTTGTGAATATTTTTCTAATCAGTTATATTTAATTCAAATTGTATCTATATTTTATTAAATATATAGTATTAAAATAGTAAACATTTTCTTTTAATTTTAGGCCTACGCCCATCCCGAACTCTGCGACCAATTCTTCCTCTGCACAAACGGAACGCTCACAGTTGAGACATGTGAGAACGGCCTATTGTTCGACGGCAAAGGCGCCGTACACAATCATTGCAATTACCACTGGGCTGTTGACTGCGGGGAAAGGAAAGCTGACTGTGAGTCAATTCAGAAATAATAAAAACGTATACTAATATCTTGCACTTAATTAACACTAATGCGATGTTATTGCTTATTTCTTGTTGTTAAATCCAATCAAATGCGTTCTAATGTAGTCTAAGTCAAATTCGATAATTTTATTGCATCCTACTTATGAAGATAATAGAGACCACTTAGGTCAATTAAAAGTTCGTCTATTATTTTAAAGTAACAATATCTCCACTTAAAATTAACAGATATGAAGGTTTAGCTACACGTTTTACATGCAAGATAAAGAAAAAGAATTTAACCTTTTATTTATTTAGTCATAAAAATACGTTATAATAATTCAACATGCCCGCTGTCTGTAACCATTTTCTATTCCCTTGTATAATATTAATTCTATTTCTTCTAATATAGATGACAAACAATATTATCTCTCAATTCCAGTGACACCATACTCCACACCCGGCTGCGAGTACCAGTTCGGCATCTACCCGGACAGCGACGAGTGCTCCACCAGCTACATCAAGTGCGCTTTCGGAGTGCCGCACCAGGAGCCTTGCACGCCTGGCCTCGTGTACGACGAACGCATCCATGGCTGCAACTGGCCTGATCTCTTACAGCCTTTCTGTAACCCTGAAGGTAAGGAGGCCTTAGCTCCAATACTGGTCAGCTGATTTATCCTAAGAACTTCGTCTGCCAAAAAATAGATGATTTCTTTTACGTTTTATATTTGAAAAATAAATGTTCTAAAGCCTAAGACCGTCATATGTTTTAGAACGGACAGATAATTACTTTAACATTCATAATATCAGTGCAAACGATAAAAATACTAAAATCAAATAACGTTGTAGAAGATGTTTTAAATGCTCTAGGGTCCATATCAGGAGTACAAGAAGCTGTAACTAAACTCTGTTCGCAAGTAATTCAAAATGACTATCTTCAAATAATATTTATTCCTATCGATGAATAATGAATAGCAATTCAGTGTTCAACGGTTAGTATATCAATTTAGGCCGTAAAGTGTCACACAAGAATCTGTATTAACAATTTCTTTCTTTCCCAACAGCTGTAGTCGGCTTTAAATGCCCAACTAAAGTACCAGCAAATACTCAATCCGCCAAGTTCTGGCCTTTCCCCCGGTTCCCTGTGCCCGGAGACTGCCATAGACTGATCACCTGCGTGGAAGGCAACCCTCGTCTCATCACCTGTGAGGAAGGCAAAGTCTTTGACGACCAGAACCTGACTTGCGAAGACCCCGAATTAGTGCCTCACTGCGGACACGCATAATTTATTAAACCATCAAAACTATTATAAAACGAAAACGAATAAGTCTTTCATCCAAGACTAAATCAATATAACCCTAGATATATGAAAGAATGCTAAGGATTAGTTTTAACGATATAAGATGTAATTGGTGTTCGAATGTTTTAATTGTATAAGCACTTTCGGTTAAAGTTCAAATTTTATAATAGTTCAGAGTAATTTTATTTATGCATTATTTTCCTTATGTTTTAATATTATATTCCAAAAGAACACAATTATGTTATTTCGTTTTCGTTTTGTGATACTAAACATAAAATTAAAGTTGGAAAATCTTTCCACCGAATCCTATTTATTTATTTCATTACCACACATTCTTGTTTCAAACAAATTCACTATTTGATCACTAAAAATTTTAGATTATGTGCCTATGATTTGCGTGATATTAGTTACCATAGAATTACAGTAACCATTATTATAAAATATCTTTGTATATATTTTTTAAACAAAACAATGTAAATATTTACGATAAAAACTGAAAATGTAAATAGAAAAATACTATATATGTTAAATAATAAAATGTTTAAAATTTAATATGTGTTTTTCTTTCAAGTATGAATACTAATTAACTGCCAAAAAATAAGCAGTAATGTAATAAAATGAAATGAAATTATGTATTATTCCAAATGTGCTCAAAATAAGCACTGTTGAATCGTCAAGATAAAAAATAAGTATATATAAATTTATTTTTAAGACCCACAACCGGCACCGGTTGTTGGTGTTGTCTTTGCTGCTATTGATTT
>DVXP01003770.1:0-10956 GCA_018235645.1 Junonia grisea
TATTCAATTCCACATTCTAAGGTAGTGTTGAATCAATGCAGTCTCGAAATAAACTGTACGTGTTCCAGCGGACATCTTGTACGCAAACTGTCTTCGGGAGTCTCCGCATAGTTTCAGACAACTTGAGATTTCCTCGCAATGGACGTGTACTTGTGAAATTTGTCATACTTCTAACGTACAGACGATTGTATCGCGAGAAAATTTTGAAAGGTTTTTAGAAAAAGAATTTTTTAAAAAGTTTTGATTGAAACTTTAAGTTCTATTAGTAAGCAAATATGTCTGTGAATGCTAATGCTAAATTAATTGTGAGGAGTTCCATTATTTATGTTTACTTGGACGCCTAATCAATATACCAATCTGTCGTAAAAAAAAAGTAATTCCAAAGATCAGTTTTTAAGAAAAAATATAAAGTCTAACACATCACAGTTAACTATAATTAAATAATATAACATTAATAGCAGTGACTACTAACGATAGACTTAGTTTCATAAACACCGAAATCACAAGCACAGATTGTAATTTAGGTATATTAAAATAATATTTTTCACCTTGCCACATAAATATGGAGACAAAAATGTTCTTTCCTTTGAGGCGAAAAAATGGCAAGTTAAGATAAATCCCCTAAACAGGTTATCAGCTTGAATAAAGTACTGCAGATTGAAGAAACTATTACCGAAATTCCGGCCGCAGGTTGCGGGGATATTACTGAACGCCGGAAACGCCTTATTCACATAAACGCCTCGTCAGCAATTTTCTCAGGCGCCCGACTCGATGCGAATTGCTGTATTTCACCGGCTGAATTTAACTCGGGAGGTTTTTATGAAACTGTTCCTTTTTATATTTGGACGAAACGCAATTATGGTACTCGTACTTTGTCTGTTAGATATTGGCTACAATTTACAGTTTTGTTTTTTTTTCGTTTTCCTTTGCGAGTTGAGTCTTTGTATTTTTTAATGTAATAAAAATAAAAATATGTAATTTATTTCCAAAACCCATTGTTTCCAATCAACGATGGATTTGTATAAAAATGACCAAATACAATAATATAGTTCTGCGATCCTTAATAATAAAGACATTAATCCTTATTTACTCATCAAAGTTAATCGGTATTTTGAATAGTATATTCAAAATACTGATCAAAAATGTAATTGCGAAAAATGGGTATAATCAGAATTAGGACAAATCATACTAAAGTAAGTTTAGTGCTTTATACAAAAAATATATTTTGAAAAGGTAGTATTGTAAACAACATTTTATTTAAAAATAATTCGAATACAAAAACCAATATAGACAAAGCAGACGCTGTAGTAATCACAGATAATGCGGAGCTAATGCATATCTACCGTATTCGTGTGTACGATAATAATAGTAACAGGTCGTAAGAGATACCCCTGCATGGTCCGCAGTGAATTAGACGGTCTTGACTGCGAGCCAAAACTGTCTTGAGACTATCGATCTAACGAGCCTAAGGGAAACTTTACGCAAACCAATTTACCTCACACTATAAATATAAACGATACAACTAATGGTCAGCGAACCTGATCGTTCGCTGACCATTAGTTGTATCGTGTTAGTTGTATCTTATTGTGAAAATAAATTATACAATACAAGATGACAGAACAGATAAAACAAGTGAATTTGAACCTAAGGTTGTGAGCTTAAGTATAAGTGGCTCGGCACTTAATGTGTGCCAACAATAAAATTCACCTTGTGATTTACGGCGAAGGAAAACGTTGTAAGGAAAACTGGATGTTCTGAAATAAATTTTACGACAAGGATGTCTGCCAAGCTGCAGGGAACCGAGTAGCGAATTAGAAATTGATGCTGAGGTAGGATACAAAATGGGTAAAGATTATCAATTGGTATTCAGAAATAAATTATTACGTTCTCAAAAAAATTATTTAGTTAAGGTCATTATTTCAGCTACTTTTGAATCAACCAATACAATAAAAATATCAGCCTTCTCTTTATTGAATTGACATTCTTATCTACACCCTATTTCTTATCTCAACAAGTGCATAAATACCTGTAACATTCTTATGTTTTATATGTTAGCTTTGACTTATAGAAAACAATTCAGTATCAAATCCAATTTTAGATATAAATTTTAGACTATTGTGATTTTAGTTTAACAAACACAAAATCAGAAAAACGATATACAGTATAAACTAATAATGGCATTCATAATAACCATTGAAATGAAGTCAGTTCCGCTCCACCGCTGAAAACAATAATTAATATCCGTAAATATTACAATACACCACTAAATAATATCCGACGTTAAACTCAAAAAGCGATAAATTATATCAGTAGCAACGAAACCACTGATGGAGCTGGAACATCAAGCGATGCTCATAATAATCACTTTGCACCCGCCGACACCGTTGTTTTCGGACGTTGCAGGCAAAATCAAATTAACCGTAATTAAATCAGCTGCATTGTTTAATACATTAATGAGTGAGATTTCATTCCGCAGTAACGTTTTTATCAAAAGTCCATATCGTGAATATCGTGAAATTAATTTTAAAACCCTGAAAGCAGGATTTGGAGCGAAATAACGATGGACAGATATGGACTGAAAATAAATTCGGCTTATTTCAAAAATTAATTTAATTTTCTGTCTTGTAGCAGCAGTGAAGGTTGTTTTAATATTTAATACATTACATTTAATATTCGTACAGATTTACCACATTATTGACAATCCTGGAATAACTTTTGTTTTAATAAAAGTTAGCAAAATGGTAAAAGGCATTGTAAGCATGAATATTTTAAATAGATAGCTGAGAAAGTTAGGCCATTTGATTGTAGGTTCATACCTCCGCCCACGTCCGTGACTTTTAATTTAAAATTTTGTGTAAGGAATGTGTTCTATCTATACTTCTATATCTATAGTATTGTAATAAAAGAGAAGATTTGATTTGTGTACATGTATGTAAGTGTACGTAATGAATGAACTCAAAAATTCTTTCACTATTAGAATGTTGCATTTCGATTAACGTTGGCTAAATTGTAAGTACATATGCCTTTTTATAAACTTTTTTTAGCCCGCGATTTGTATAAATATTGCTAATGCTAGACCCCTGACTATTGTTTACTATAATTATAAATAAGCTAATATCATTCATAAAACAACAACTGAATCTTTTGCCACTGACTAAAGAAAATCCCATCAGTGTTGGTTATGACACAATGTAAAAAACTAATAAGGAAAAAGAGTTCCAGTTCTTTCGTTATATAAAAGTGCGTACGTAACCATTAGGCATAGACCTTTTTCAGATGTTAGCAAAAATGTACCATATTCATCACGTGATTCGACACAACGTAAAATTATAGGTTCGGGTCGTATCGCAATATCGTCGATAATTGCGGCCTGACGCGGCATAAAAGAAAACTGGAAGACCTTCGTTTTATGTGTAATATCGCCTTATGTCTCCTGTTATTAATAACGCTGATAATAAAAAAATAATACCCTTAGATATTAAGGGTATTGTTGGGTATTTTAATCAACTTTGCTGAAAATTCTTTCGTGCTACTTTTTTTGGAATAGAAATATCTAATACCAACTTATGTCGTCTCCTATACAGAGTTTATGGCATATTTTATTAGTAAAGTAACAGCCTGTACATATCCTACTGCTGGTATAGCTATTGCATTTAGCACTTGAAAATTCAGCGATGCTAGCCAGGGTTTGAACCCGCGATCTTCGGTTTAGATCAGCGTGCTCTCACCACTAGACCACTCGGCTCATGGCACATTATTAATATAATTCCAATTGTAATATTCAATGTTATTCAATGTAGATCCGACCCCAATCAATGTTGGAAATGTTGCAATCGAATCTCGGTCCCAAATAAGCGCACCGAGGGAATTTTTAGATGTGAACATGAATAAGGCAGCGCAAATAGGGCTGATTGAATATTTACCTGTTCTTATATTAGCGATGAGGCCCGCGGCGCCGCTTCATTGAATATTAATGTGTCTCGAGATACGTCTGCGATCTCGTCTTCAGGTATTCGCTCTATTGGATCCTCTAACGCGTATTGTGGAATGGATAATGTGATTGGTGATTAAATATTAATCTCGACACCGAATATATTAGCAGTGTGCTTTGTAATTAATCGATGTGATATAATTATGCAGGTATCTATCACATCTAGTTTTATTTTCTATTTTTATATTGTGGTGCGCAAAATTCGCATCATGAGCAAAATTTTTCATAAGATTTATATTTTGTATGTAAATAAAAAATAAAACAAGTAAAATGTTCGTATTTTAGGTCTACCAAAATATTCTAATTTTTGACTTTGATATGTCCACGAACGAATTTGCACCATTTTATATAAAAGTTGTATGTCAATAATAATTAATAAAAAAATTTGTATGTCAATAATTAATGGTAAAGTTCCTCAGGTGGATGAGACCACCCAAAGCTCTTCAATCTAAGTCATGTCACACTTGGGTGGTATCAACATTAAAAACCAAGTCGTCACTCGAACAGAGATGTATTATAAGAGTGTAATGCTCATGGGGAGGGAGGGGGAGGAGTGTGTTACTAGTGGAGAGGGGGGGGGGTAACGCACTTCGTAATTATTTTACGAGTCGCTTTGATGTCTCCGTTAATGTACGGCGCTCTGTTGTTCGACGCCTTGCAGACTGCAGTAATTAGAGAATTCCATACGCGTTTCATAATATATGAAAATATGTTAAAGCCGTTTAAAAATCTCTTGAAAGTTATGAAATTTTAAATTTTAAGTTACTAATATGGTTTTTGATACAGTTTATAATATTCATGTAATGGATTTTCATAACGTCTTCAGAATATTCAATGATTAATTTTTAATTGAAATTTTATTTATTGCTGAATAATATTTCGCTTCATCTCTTAATAGAAGTAAATAAAAAAATACACCATTGGAAGAGGTGTAAAAGCAACATTTGATACAATTTAAGTCTTATCAAGGCTTGTTTATTCGAAGCGTACAATAAATCGAGCGACCGTATTCAGTAAGCGCTATTCATGTGTTTGAATAGTTACAAATTAATCCGGAAAATCGCCGTGAAACATGTCCGAATGATTCAAACGTCATTTACCGCGCTTTACCGCGCGTCCCCGCCGCCAGGGCGATCAGAAAAAAATGTTAAAGGTCACCTTCCAAGGATTTGATGCTGTTTTTCGAGATTTATTAAGGACAGTAATTATTGGAGCTGTTATGTTTTGGGTACCTATCTGTTACTTGTAAGACGTCTCTGTTGTAGATCTGACAAAGTATTAAAAAAAAAATCACTGCTAATTATTTTGAGTTACTTGAAGGAAAAAGCATGCCAAATACTATTATAGATTTTACAAACATTATCTAAACATTATCTACAGAACTGTACCGCTTTTTTACAAATATTCTTTGACTTAATCACCAAGACCTAGAGCATTAAATACATTTCCTCCTAAACCGTGGTCTGAAATAATATCTGTTGTAAATAAATCATTAATATCTAGCTATAGTATCGCAGTCCAAATGGAAGCACATCTTCAATCGTAATAGGTAGAGGTCCCAATGGTTTGGATTAAATATGTATTCAACGATCCCGGGGCGGTTCCAAAGGATCCGATACTCGCTGAGGGCCGTCTGTTATCAGCTGTAGGATTCTATCTGATGAACTATCGATAGTGAATGTTTAGGTGAAAGGTAAATGGAGACTAAATGATTGGTGAGTTTGTTAAAGTTATTGATTATTTGGCTTTGTATATTGATTTGAGTTTAGACTTTAATTTTACGTTTCATGAGGATGTCTTTCATCTGACAATAAATAGGGAAAAAGATTTTAAAAATTTGTGTTTTATTTCAAATAGATTTCTATTTGGAAGAGCATAGTATTTTATCTAAACGATGGATGGATGCTGTGTAATTATTAGGATTAAATTAATTGACGATGTTTTGGGACAATGCGTTTTTAGCAATGGCGTATGTAGAGTAACAGTCGTTTTCTTTCATAAAAAGTTTTTAATCTTCAACCGAAATATCCATAAAATTGTACCAATTTAAATAACCAAATAAAAATATAGTAGTCAAATTCCACTCAGACGATGCGTAACTTTCCCGAGAGTTCCCGAATGTTCCACCACGGGCTTAGCTAAGAGCGAAGTTGCTCTTTTTATTCCCTTTATATTCTCTCCACGTTAAACACTATGAGGATGTTTATGGTCGTAGTTTCTTAAGTGTCGCTAACTTTTTGCTCGAATCTATGAAGTGTATCATCCCGTACTTTGCTTCTTTGAACCTAGTTTGGGCATAATTTATGACCCTTATTATCTCTTATGTAGGTCAGATATGAAAATAGAATATTTTGTATGTTAGTTGCCTTTATGATAATCTTATTCCATCTGTTTTATTGAAATACTCGTTCATGGTTTTTTCTTGCTGACAAACATGTGGAATATTTTTTCTTGTACATTTCATCAACTAAAATTCTTGATGACAAAATATTATTTTCATATTTGTTATTTACTTTATCCATTACTACGATTATAGTAATACATGTATCGAACCATCATGTACAAATATCTGTGTGTGCCTTAATAATAGAGGCTAGCTTATGTACAACACCCAAAGCTAATCCATGTGTTTAATAATATTGCATTCAAAAGATGCCAAATTGTGGTAGTTAAAAATGCCTCAAATCAAGTTGGGCGTTAGTCAGAATAAGTATGTTTTATAGTGGGTATCGAACACCCGCTTTGTTATAAATATTACCTGTGGTAAGTATCGTTTTATCTCCAACTCCTGCTGCAATCAATTTATTTTTTAATAAAATATTGAAGCACGACAGAATCGAGAGACAGACTAATCGCTTGTCGTCGTTGTCATTACACTTATAAACGGCAGCACCAGCTTGACCCGGCACAACTAGCAGCAGTAAATAAATGATGGCGGTTATTAAATCTCCGACTCGATTACCGTCAACCTGCTGCGGGTCGCTCGGGCCCCTTAAATATTTATAGCGGGGAAACATTAGCCCGGCGTGTAGCTGCAGTAAACAATATGCCCGCGTTCCCTTTTCCGATGATTGTGAGGTTGTTACGGGGAAATCTTTCATTTGTTACCTTAGTTTGTGTTTCTTGTTTAAGTTAGTATTTCTGTTTGCTTAGTTATACCGTATTTTACAGAAATTTTTTGCTTAGAGAAGTTTGAACAAAAAATCGTTTTCATTATCCAAGTCACTTATGGTACGTGCATAAATGCAGCATGTTCTTACGTTATTATCACTGAATATGCATAGAAGCACAAAATAATATTTTATAGATATTATATTATTTTCAACACTCATATCAATATTATCAACATCAATCGTCAACACACAAACCATCCAGCAAAATATATTTGGAATCCTCTATACGGCATTCAAATAAAAAGACGTCTTAAAATCTGAATCTAGACAGAATCAAGGAATAATTTTATAATCGCTGGATGTTTCAGCGGGAATGACCCCGTTCCGCCGCAAGGACGCTCGTTACTCAGCGGCGGGCGAGGGTTAGGTCCTTCTCTCACGAAGCGACTCTCAAGAAATTTGTATTTCGTACTAGCGTCATACGCGACGCTTGCTAATAGCCGCCATACAAATTCAGCTAGTTCCGCATACGACGCGTCGGCTATTAATTTTACGTTAATGACAGTAGGATATCATGGTTTGCGTCTCAGTCGCATAGCATCACGAAGCTACGTGAGAGAAGGGCCTTAGTTAACACGATGCGCTTTGAGGTTCATCTCGAGCGCGGTCGAGTATTTGCATACCAAGTGCATCCTTTGTAAATTTGTTATCCATTATCTAGAAAATGGAATCTCTATGTACAATCCCAGAATCTATATAATCTCACACTTGTACAATGGAATGTGTTTAATCTGATTTAAGTCCGAATATACTCGAATGTATCGCTGTATATTATGTATCTCCTGACAATGTCGCTTATTTCATAAATTTACAATGATAGTAAATAATATATTCTGAAGTTGAACAATTCAAAACTGATTTCTATCTCCAGTAGAATCTTAAAATTCAACTTAATCTCATTCAATTATAAAATAACTGTAAAGAATTTAAAATATTACTTAGATATAAAATTCTCTAAAGATTTTTTAATACAGCGAATATTATAAATATCAAATATTCATTTTTTTGCAATATTATAATGCTTAATCTCTAGATTCTAAAACGTAAATATTTCCTTCAAATACAAAAAGATATTGTCACAGAAAAGGGCTAGTGCAAGACGAACTTTCAGCACAATGGTGGGAATATTGCGAAATATAAACATTTTCGTCTACAGCTAAGCCCGTCCGCAGCGCATAAAACTCGGTAATTGCGGGCACGTATTCATAAAGTTGGTACAAAGTGGCCACCTCCGTCGGTTTCACCTCCGATTCTGTATCGCTTAGCGCGGGTTATTACTCTCGTGACGGTTCTCGCTAATATTATGCATTGCGAAGGAATGTTTAATAGGATTTTAAGGTACGATTTTTATAGAACTTCACGCAAATGTCTTATGAGTTGTTCCGTACTGCTGTTTTCTTTTTATTTTCAACCGCAAAAAAATCTTATGGTTTTTGCTATTTTCTTAATAAAATGAAATGTGGATCTGAAAAACAAAATTATGCATACGGACGGATATCTCTATTATGTAGGTAACAAAAATAAAATGATCGGTTCAGTTATTTTCATACATCTTAACGTCGTCGTCGTCGTCGTCAGCAAATCGCAGTTCACTGCTGGACATAGGCCTCCCCAAGTTTGCGCCAAACATCCCGGTCCTCCGGAACTCTCATCCACATCTTAACGCATTAACAATATTCCGATTACCGATATGTAACCGATTCATCGATTTTTATAGGTAAATGTTTGTGTTTTTATCATATCGTTTCTTTTTCATCGAACCTAAGAAATCTTTACCTCAAAGTATGGTATAAAAAATATTAATATCCAATTTATACAGAATTTATATTTTCTAAAAACTGTTTTTCACTAAGCAGAAAACAAACAACCTACTTATCCCGTCGTCAACATTTTGTATCAACGCAGAAATCCTTTCGGATTTTAAAATATTAAATAGCATTCTTTAATTTTCAGCAGTCTTTCCTATTTAGTGATGCAAAGCGTTCGTTTCATCCTCGAAAACATCCGTTCTCCGACCGAGCTCTTTAAATACCGAGATTATGATAAAAACCGCTGCTGCGGCCCGTTTCAATTACTCTTTGCCTGTTAATGCGAGTTCTTCCTTAATTTGCGCGCTTGTCTCGACATGCGACGGTTTAATGTGTCGCTGTAATCGTTTATTTGTCTAGACATGATATAGTATTTCATTCATTACATCTCTCTCCGAGGCTTGTTTGTGGATTCGCATCGACATCGTCGAGCAAGAAGTTGTTTGTTAACATTTCCTTAATTAAAAGTCTTGGTTTGTAACCACTATTGACTTTAGAAACAGAGGTTCATGCTTGTTTATAAGGAGTGATATTCTCTGCACAATGTATTGCTTTAAGTCTTACTGTTTTCTAATTTATTAAATATTCCAATCTCAAATTAAATAAAAAAATTAGATTTTCTTGTTTCAATTTGGTAACATTTAATAAAACAATAACGCTAACGACAGTGTTCCGCTCGTAGCCGGGAGCCAATTATCATTAATTTCGCCCGCAGCAAATAGTCGGACTTCAGAAAATAACTTAATGAAACCTTGATTATGGAACCGCGATCTCCTCGCTCGGAACAAAGCCTCTTGTAAACAGCCTCTCGGCAAATTAAATATACAATGTCCTAACGACCGGTTTTGTGTCAGGCATTTACCGACACGACGGAACCATTGTGTTATTTTCTTTAATTAAAATAATTTTCGGATACATTGTTTCTTGGATTTTTCAGATTTTCTTTTTCATACGATTTGCTTCTCTTATGTTTTTAAATCTTATCCACGTTTGTTACGTCTGACTGATGTATAAACAACATTGTAAGACACAAAGCGGGTGTAGACGATACTTTTCCCATCGAACAAAGAAATTTGAACTAACGCAAGTGAATCGGCGGGACAAAGCTAAAAGCAATAAATTTTAGTACCTACGTAGTTGGAAGCATTAATCTCAATAATATCGTAATTCCTCACATTTGCTAAAAACATTACTAGATATGCATTAAAGCATAAATCACATTAAAGGAAAAGAAGGGATCGAATCAGCAACATAGTTATAATTTAGTAACATTAGGGAGTTTATCGACAACTACAGTAATGTCTGTAACAGATTTGTTATCGCCCTTCGGAGTCATCGGAGATATATTAAGAAGAATTATTACACATGTGCACCCCGGGGACCTCGGTGAATTCGTGCAACATTAACATGAGTACGAAATTAAAATGTCGCCAGAACGAGAGAGAGAAATAGAGCAAAAGTACGGAGGGGAGCCCGCGGTATAGAATCTAAATAATACACGCCCTGCACTAGCGAAGCCGCGACTCCGAGATTATTGAAATGTACTCGCTGCCTACCATTGTCGCTTTCCGAATACTCTTTTGTAAACTCGTTTCAATGCGTCGCTCGCACCTCCGCAATGTAAGTCCTGTCCTCTCCTCCGAAGGTCGACTTTACATCTCCAGCTCCGGTGGCGGGAGTTCAAATTTAATCTCGTGCTGATAAATCATTTTAAATCTTTACTAAAACGGCTCTGCGAAGTGAAAATGTGGAATATGCATTTGTATTTTAAAAGTAATTGTGAGGCTTTGACTTCGGAACTACATTAAAGCGATTGAAAGTGTTTCGCGGGCGATGCAGCGGGTTTATCTTTTAAAATGAATCGGATTAAAGTAATGCATTATTTATTTTATTTATACATCATTTGTATTTTAAATTTTGCTATTTGAAATAAAGTATTCTCTCATCGCTTTCATAAATAATATCAATCAGTGATAGTTGTTTT
>DVXP01003771.1:0-10954 GCA_018235645.1 Junonia grisea
CCCATAACACAAGTCTCGAACTTACTTTGGGGCTAGCTCAATCTGTGTGATTTGTCTGTATATATTTATTTATTTATTTATATTTTTCTTAGTACCTATCTGTGTCTTTATTTGTTTTATTTAACAGTTTATTGCACACCACAATTACAATCACATACGAATACAGAGTATACTTAGAATTAGTAACCTAGTGACGAAGAAAGAGGCGGTATTATGGCTTATTAGCCATTTCTTACAGACTACCTTGATTAAATACCTTTATGTATTTATAGCTTACATAGTAACCCAACTTACGCGCTTCCATCACATAAATTCCGATTAAAATAAACTAAAGTTAATTTAAAAACCAACTACTAAAGTCTCTTGACAGGTTTATTGAAAATATGTATGAAAATTTGTTAAGTCATAGTTCATAGATAATTTAAATAAAAATATAAGGAATTTACATGTATTATTAACTTCTTATAAGCACGATAATCTAAAGTTATGATAATTTAAAAGTGAAAAGTACGATAACAGTTCATAATATCGTTAAACGGTGTAAACCTTGACACTACATTGACAGAAGGCTTCTATTTATTGCATTTAAGTTATATTAAATGGTTTGTAACGGATTTAACATAGTTTATTAATATAATAATGTGCTAGAAATTAGAATATACTGCTAATGTAAACAATTTAAGTAGGTATAAACATTTTTTATAGAAATGGTAGAGCGGTATTTGAATCTAAGAAACTGTTTTATATAGTTACTAATCTTTCTTAAATATTGGTAGTTAATTTAAAAGAATATCGTTCATATCGACGGTCGAAAGGCTATTTGGTTTAAGAGCCATTTTTTTGACACATATATTTTTATACATATTTGGACAGAGAACAATTTGCTGATTCCAAATATGTATAAAAACATATATATGTAAAAAATGGCGCTTAGACCAAATAGCCTTCAACCGTCGATATATTATTTGCTACTGTTTTGTGGATTAAGCTTCATAACTTTTTACTTAATAGGAGAAGAAGCATTTGCTCAACAGTGGGACATTTACAGGGTGTTATTATACTTTATTATTTGCTAATCCGGGTTATATAATGTTTTTAAAACATTATATAATATAAATTAAAACAAAACCTTGTTACATTTACGTATTTGATGACATTGCTTAAGACGCTCAGGTATTAAATAAGGACCACTAGAATTTCTAGCTAAGGAAAAATAATTTTCGATATTATGCAGTCGTTTTCCGATAACAATTCCCTTGCACGTTTCCAGATATGCAAGAGTCGGAACAATCTCCGCGGATCAATTATTTATTATTATTTATCACACACGATACACTTTGATCGATCGTGCCTCTCGTTATTTCGTATGTAAGCTTTTTATTGCGATATTTCAAGCCACGATATGGTTTTTGTATGCATATTTCGTTTATAACGATGTTGGTTTCTTGTGGTTTTTTTGTAAGGAGCGGAAACGTTAATTTTTTAAAACTATCTGATTCCTATTTAGTTTATTTTGGCGCCATGTCTATCACATGTCGTACATATTTTAAAATTATTATTTTACAATCTATAGTAGGTGTAATGTATATTTAGAACGGTTTGTATATAGCTTGAAGCAACACTTTTTTTCTAGCTTGTGAGTTAAGAATTAACAAGTGTACACATTCGTATGTATAGACAACCTGAGGGGTACAAAATGTAATTGTTACCTGAGGGGTATAACTAGTAATACTAATGATGAAAACACCCATAAAAATTTACAGCCTTATCAATACAATCTAAGGTTTTATGTTCTTTTGTGTAATTATTCTGACAAACTTACATGCCATATATGTCTATCATGTAAAGGATCTAACACAAGTATCCGTATAATAGAAAATAATAGTTTTTCTAAGTCCTAGTTTGTAGAAATTATAAAGGTTAGTTTGCCACCTGTACCCCTAGGGCAAATAAATGCAAATCCTGTATGTATTGACTATAATTCTACTAGTATATTGTTTATATTTACTAAATTAGGTACCTATTGCGACGAAAAGGTCTCTTACTTTATAAAAACATACAATCATCTATAATGAAGAAATCACAAAACTTGAGAAGAATTTTAAGTTAATTTTTTACGAAAACGTTCTTTTCGTTTGCGTTTCAAAACTTGATAACTATAACTTGATGATATAAGAACTTCCCTAATTACGTACAAAGCTAGATAATAATTATGTATTTAAATTGTTAGTGGATAATAAAAGACTCGTAATACATACTATGACAAACGTCAATATGTGCTTCAAAAGCTAATCCATAACAACTTATATTTAACTATCAAAAATACCACTACCACTAGGTGACGCCACTGTGAACAACAATTACTGTCAATACACTACTACCTATTAAGTTTAAAGTTAAAGTTATATGGTGTACCGATGGCTGGTTCCCATAAAATAATTTCGATCTTCCCGATACTCTTTGTACATCACTTGCTTTATTTTTTAGGGTTCCGTAAAGTTAACAGGACCCTGTTATTAAACCATCGTTGTTCCTTTCTTACTTTTAAGGGGTACCTTTTGAAACGTAAAAGGTAGCTAGTTAAAGTTTCCTAGAAATATTGGTTTTATTTTAGACTATATCAACAAAGAATAAAAAAAGCAAAACCCCTATAAGCTATTTAACTATTTTGACTTTTAATTTGGAGACATTTGATTTTTTTTTTAATTTTTTTTTTCTCTACACTAACATAGATATCTAATAAGAAAACATGAATGATATGATTTTAGTGCTAAGTCCAAAGTGTAACAGGAAAAAAAAATATTAAAATCCATCACAGTTAGTAAGTTTTAACAAGTACGGATCCCAAAGTTTAAGGTTGTGAATCGTACTTTACAGCCTTTTTTTGGTTCGCCCGGAGTCGTGGCGAGCTGATCAGATTAGAGAACCGGTTCCTCGAAAACATCCCGTGGTAAAAAAAAAATAACAAAAAACGACACTAATAACAACAAATAACGAGGCGTTCGGACGTGCGTAGTGATGGGCGACTATCGATATTAAATTTTTTGATATTGATTTTTTTTATGACAGGTATAATTTTTTTTATATTTGTGACTTTTTCTAGGAATGTTTTGTGAATGGAACATATTCCTACTATGTTTTTATTTTGGTAACATGATAATATCAGAATTAGTTTTAGTTCCTTAAGTAACCATTTTTTCTTGGTTACTAACACTATTATACACAATACCAAGGTGTGATTGAATATGATTAAATTCCATATAAGCATTAAAAGAAATATTATAATATAAAATGCTTCTCATAATCAAAAAGCTACTTATATCTATCAACAACGAAACAATACTCGCACAACAAGCAAATCATCAAACAAAAAAAAGCATCGACTCTAAAATTCAATTCACATCCCTACCAAGAGGTGGAGCCAGATGAAATTATACAAAAATATTGTAACGATAGTGACAGATGATTATAAGCTGGCGATAAAACACACATAATTCTCACATAATGGCCGCCCCAGGCTGCCTTCCTATAGAAAACAATTTGAGATCCGATTTAGTCCTGAGTGAGACAATGAACAACTCGATTGAACGTACTTAATGCATCTAATCGCTTGAAGTTATTATATTTGAATTTATAACAATTATATTACTTTCTAACTTGAAAGTCCATATTAAAGAATCGTTATAAGTTTTAAGAGATTAATTGAAATTTAAAAATGGTGGAGTTATGCGTCATTGCCTAACAAGTATCGAATTTAAATTAGAACTTGTATATTAGGATTAAATTTCAAAAGCTTAAAACGAAATACGTTTATTAATGATTTAACGTTTTCTAGTTAGCTGTTACCTAGAAACACAATCGTTATCTGGCAGTTGTGAGAATAATCTTACAAATGGCACCCTCAGATCTAAAGGCAGCTAACTCAAAATTCATCTTTTTCCTGAAATCGATTTAAGCTCTATAGTTTTAAGGCACATTTTCGAGTATTTAAATTGTTTTGAGTTAGTTCCCTTTAGACCGGGGGATGCGAAATAATATATGTGGTAGTCTCACCTAAGTATAGTAAATGTGAGGTTTTTTTTAAAAGATATGGCACATCTGACAGATCACCTGATGGTAAGTGAATACTGCCGTCCATGGACATTTATAACATCAGAGAACATTTGTAACTTATCTTCGAAGCCTTATTATGGAAGCTGTATGTCCATTATACCAAGAAAACCTCTTTAAGGTACCACTAAAATATCATAATAAAAAGACAGCATTATAAATAAACGAATAATATAAACAAAGGCCTTTAATCAGACGAACTAACGAGGCGAAATGACATACAATAATGGAGGATCGTGGGGATTGACAAATACTCGCAATCAATTCTGACCTTCATTGGTAGCACTTCTTTAAAAATGCTTTTTTATACATGAAAATAAAATTTTAGTGTTTGTTTGTTTGTAATTATTATTCTTTTCAATGTTTATTCAATCTTACAATTTGCGAGAAATTATGTCTGTTTTTAAGTTGTGCTAGTTTTCGCTATATGAATATTTTTCGATAGATTTTTAAGTTTTACTTCGTAGTAATTGAGAATAATGTTCGTCTAGAACTTATTATTTTGTCAATAGGAAAAATATCTATTGTATGAAAAATATAATTTTCAGTAACGTAAAGTTGCAGGTATTAGCTAGTATTGCAATACAAGGATAAGTAGGTAGGTCTCGAAACAAGTTAATCATTTAAAATTATATGTAAAATACGTTTTTAAGTAGTATTCGGCGATTTTTCCTTAGTGCTCAATCAGTTGTAGACATTTTTGAAAGTTTATCGAAATTTAAAAATTAACGAGTGTGGCCTTCCATTTAAAATAAAGCTGTTCTTTATTATTGTTTCATAATGAGACATTACAATATACTTTACTTTACGGCGTTTTTATATGAATGCTATAATTAATTTATTATGTGTTGGTAACACTTAACGTTAAGATTTAATTTAATGATAATATCGAATTATCTCATAACAGTATTACAAATTTAAGAATTTCATTGAATCGTCAACCTCTGAAACTATAGGTTTGATGCGTAATATCAAAAACTATCACCACTACGCCATTCTGATTTGAAAAAAATAACGTTTTTTTAATTTGTCATGACACAAATGATAAGTTATTTATTTTTTAATGATTTTTTTATCAGCACGACTATCCCACCCTCATCATTCTTCTCGCACATCAGAAGTCAGCTAGCATTTACAGCATCTTCTTGTACATACTGTAATATATTACTGACTTTATTACGCTAAAAATAAAAAGTCATTTTTCCTAGTTCATGACTAAACCGAAACAGACCCATAACTTGAGTAAACAACACTTATTCCAACGACACATAATAACTAAAGGAAAATTGTAGCGCATCTAGTTTCTTGCCGTTTCATTCAACGCACAACTTGAATTAAAGGAGTTTGCTTCAAACTGGTTTAGATATATTATTAACCTTGATCCTTACTTATCTCGAATTCTTATAATTTTCACATTTTACGATGTTTTTTGTATATTTTTAGCATCATTGTAGGTAAATTTTTTTTAAGCTAGAATGTTGTTGATATATAATTAGCGTGGTAATGATGCATCTGTAGGTATAAAAAGTGTCATAGCTGTGTGTTAAATACATGCATATATTTTTAAAGTTCACTCACATAATTATGCGAAAATATTTATAGTTACTAGAAAATATTATAAAGTTAAATGTTTAAGAAGTAAACAAAAACATGTTGTTAAAATTAAATGTAGCCATTATTTTTACATTTATTACGTTTATAAATTCCTACAAGACTAGAAGTACTAGAACTAACTTTTGTCAATTACGTAAAGTCCAACATTATACGTAACTTGGCATCTCCAGATCCAAATAGAGCTAACTCAAAAAAATTAAATACTGCAAAATATGTCTTAAAACAATAGAGCTTGTATGGATTTTAGGAATTCGATGACTTTTGAGTTAGACCCTTTTAGATCTGTAAGTGCGACTTCCACGATATTTGGTACATCACAAATTCAACGTGTGTGGTCCAGAACTATTTATAGCAGTAATAATGTTTTCAAACACTCACCAAACACAGGACTTAGATCCGACTTCACCGATAGTTTACCGGAATAAGGCTCGCCGGACTTCTCCTGGAACAAAATAAGGGGAAATTTAATTAATTTTGCCTTAAGTTTTACAAATATTCCATAATAATAATTATAAGTTGGTCATTGAAACTTATAAATAAATGTATAACACTGCTCTTACTAAATACTTTAGGTACCTCCTAAACTTTTCATCAACGAAATAGTAAATAATAGATTAAGTAAAGACGTGAGGGCTACTAAATAATTCGACCCGAGTTTCAGAGAGTCTTTGATATGGGTACCTAAAGATGCCATATTGTGAATTACCCGATTTAAGTTTTGCTAGACTTTAAAGAACTTCACGGGATTTCAGTCAAATTAGCTATGTCGTGACATAGCAGAAATTAGTACGTCAAAATAGACCCCCAATAAAAGATCACACGATAAAAAATCGCTCCCTCGGGGCCGTAACAACCAATTCATTCCACTCGATACCCTTCCCCAAACAATATCAGCTATAATAATGGACATAACAAATCGAAATGTTTCCGCTATCATTAATTCGGGAACAGATTTCCTCTCGCTAAAGAGCCAATGGACCGTTGAAATCACGACACCTTACTGATAGTTCGGTGGCTATTAACATGGCGTGCGATATTTTATTCAAATGATATAATTATGTTGAATATTATCTATTAAGAGTATTTTAAAAATAAATTGTTTAAGAGTTTTAAATTATTTTGATTGTAAGAGATATTTACTAATTAATTACATTGTAAATTTTTCATACAATACGCATTACATATTTCAATAATATGAATTACACTTTTTATTTTTGCATCAATTCTGACAATCACAAACAACTACGTTATACTTATCCACGATAGAAAATAATTACGCATCTTCCATTAGTAATACGTTGTATTGATATTTTGCAACGTAGTATAAATATATCATTATGGTGCAATAATTTAAAGAAAACAATTGCACTACTTACGAATCTCTTATTTAAGTTACCTTAGTTTTCCATATATCAATAGCATTTAACGTGCGATATCATTACGTACGCTGACCGAATAGTATCCCAATATCTTTACGAGGGCCGTAATTGGATAGAGGAAACCAGTTTACCCCACTCGCACGTGTTTACCCCAAATCAAGGGTAAGTAGCAATTCGACTGATTTTTCCAATGGTCATTCAGTTAAACGGGTAATTGGATAACTGTTGAACGTAATTATTGCTAATCGTAGATATTTTATTAAGCCAACATATTTAATTTAGTTCCATGTCGATATTAGGCTATAATGGACGTACGTAATACGTCCCTTAATACGATAATAAATGCATACAACATATTATGTATGTATGATTAGTCGTCTATTTTATCTGTATTACTAAAAATCAATTAGACAGATGACAGGTAACATGTAGTCAAACCTGTTTTAAGCTCATAGTTTATCAAACTTTTAACATGTCATATGTCAGTCAGTAGTGACAACTTGCAAACAAAAAAACAAAAAAAATCGGGAGATCTCATAAAGTATTTGCTGTAAAAATACATATATTTTATATATGTGATCATAAGTATATGTACTTGTCCTTGTACTTAAGTCTTCCGATAAGTATGGGACGAATTGTACATATAAAAGATCTTGAAATTTTCTAAAGTATTTGCAGATTTAATCTCTTGACTTTGTCCTAAAATCCGAATGTATCGTCAATACATGTTATGTGTTTTAATTGAAACTGTTTGAACGAGATACGATTTCAAAGCCATACACAAAAAATCATCTAAATTGGATCAGTAGTTTAGCCTCTAAAAAGTTTTTAAGTTTTAGCTCAGTTTTCACATGATGTATATTATCTAACAACGAATGCACCTAACTACTAGAAACATGAATGAAAAAAATATCCACCGTTGCCGCTTCGATAAAATACGTTACTCAAGGTATAATACTTTTCGTATATTATTTTCGTATATTATTATTTTTCGTAGTATTTATTTTTCTACTGGTTCGAAGTGTTTCTGAATAGGAAGAATATACGTAGTTTCAATTAGTACCCATGTCACCGTATTGACCCTGTATATATATATTTTTTATGATTTTTCTTTTACATAAAAGATCAGTTTCGGCATGTAATAACAAATTGACAAGTTAACTTATTCGCCTTCTAAAAAGCAATTATGATTAACTTAAACACTTTACACATTTTAATTCAAAATTAATTCAATCCCTTCCTTAGTGACTTTTAGTTGTGCCAACTAACATATGCCTAATAAAAAACTGTTTTGTATGCGTTTTTTTTTATCTGAATTACCAACGGAAACAGGAAATTCCAAATATTTTGTAAGGTTTCTTTACTTATTTCCACGAAGCTCGCTGTTTTCAACAAATACAAATAAAAATTAAAAACATACGCTGGTTTACGTGTTTCTCAACACATTTACAAACTTGCATCAATATGCTAAACGAAAATATATAAATGTCATATAATTATCAAGATAAAAAGAAACGAATAGCTTCAGTGATGAAAATTGTTGTTTTTATTAGAAATATGCGCATTTTATGTGTTTGTTTAACATATTATTACATATTAATGTAGTTAATTGTTATTACTTGGTAGTAGCATTTTTAAATAGTGATTTTTTTGATAGCAGCTGTATCTTAAGTGCCTTATATGGTCTGCAGATGGTTAAATGTGAGGTTATGTACCAGTGAGTGGGATGATTGCTGAATAGTTTCGAAACAATTAAAACTAACCAATGAAGCGATATATTAATTCTAGGTAAATCTATAAATACGTGAGTTACCGTGGGAGTGCGTTTGCACGAATGGTCCGGCTCGAACGGAGTGATACCACGGCCTCACAGAAAACCGGCGTAATATGACGCTTGCGTCGTGTTTCGCCGCGCGAGTGAGGTTACCGGAGGCCCAATTCCCCACCCCTTCTCCATTAATTCCCACTCCATACCCCCTAAAAGGCCGACAATGCATTTTGTAGCTCCTTTGCTGTTGCAAGTGTCCATGGGCGACAGCATTCACTTTCCATCAGGTGATCTGTCAGTTCGTTTGCCGCCCTATCCCATAAAAATGTATAATTATCTTATGTGCTATTCAACTACATTTTTGCCGGTTGCGTTTTCAAGCTTACACCATTCCATTTGTTAAATAAAAACGTCTTTTTTTTTTAAATCCCTAAGAATTGGAAAAAAATTTCAGTGATTTTAAGAATGCAAGAGATTTATTTAATTTTAAAGTACTTTTACAAATATTTCGACAAATCGATTAGATAAGAAGGCTAAGACTAGGACTAATGTCTATATAGAGTAAACTAAAGAAATAAATTATACCTAATATCATTCAATTTCCAGTATGTCTACAATGGGAAAACAGTAAATAAATTTCAATTAATTCACACGACCGTTGAAAGCGATATGACGATGTACTTTTTTTTCGTTGTAAATGTAACTTTTATACATGCAAACTTGGCTCTATATAAAACTTGTAGTGAAGCAATTGCTATATTTTGAATAAATATAGAAGTGTGAAAAAAAAACCAACAAACACTTTAACTTTCGCATATATACAACTGTTTAACTATTTAATTGCAATAAGAATATGTATGGGAAAATGTAATAATGTAGTAATGTTCTTAATTGTTATTGTCGTTTTATGAAAAAATATTATTCTTTTGTAGTTTATCAATAGTTATTCTTGTTGATGGTTTTATTATTAAATTATTTCTTTTAACGTTAAAATTGAAAGTTTACATATCCTCAACTACCATTACATCTGATAATAATTCTATTTTAATTACGAATGCAATTCTTAAAACTGTTAAGTTAACATTTCAAGTTTAACATATTAATGCGTGCATAATTACTTTGTAAGGGCATGGTATGTAATTTAAGGTTTAATTAAGAAATAGCTAACATTCATTAAATTTTTAGTTAAAAATAGGTATGACTAGGCGAGGGAGAAAATGCTAAGGTACTTAAATGTTGTGAACCAACTACTACTACTAACTTATGATATTCCGATATCCTTTTTTTTTAATTTTGATCTATTTCTTTCTTTCGTTTAGACTAATTTCTTACTAAATAAAATGTATGGAAAAGTTTGTTGAAATACCTACGAATGTATTTATGTTAAAAACGACCTTTTAAAATGCAATAGGTACGATGATAAAAATACGAAAAAAAAAATACTAAACAAAGTCCATGTCTGTAAGAATATGACGTGTTCTCAGTGTTTTAGCATGCATGGATTTAAGAAAAAAAAAATTTTTTTATTATCGCTTGGTATAGCTTAAAACAGCTTACACATTGGAACAAAGGTTCCAAAACGGACTAGCTCTTCCACCATCTAGATGACAAGATAAAAAACCTTAAGTGCCCCTTAACTTGTAATTGATGGTCATCATTATGTAATGACTCTGCAAATATATGACTGAAAATTTGCCCTTTCGATATGACTTACTTAAATGATAAAACGCATTTTATTACTCATATAGAGATAAGGTCATACGTGACTGACTTTTTAACTTAAATGTATATTAATGATGTGACCAAAATATTACGTTAATTAAAATAAAAATGAAAATTGCTAAATGTTAAGTACTGTGACAATTGGATTATCATTTTGAGTTATGAATTTGTATGTGTTAGTGTTACAAACACGTTGGAGCTATTTTATTTTGTTACTTCTTTATTGTTATTTGTTTTAAATGAAAATGACATTAATCTCATAAATTCAATTACTGAACAAACCTAACCGTCGTAAAATGACGCTTGCGTCGTGTTTCGCCGCGTGAGTGAGGGTACCGGAGGCCCAATTCCCCACCCCTTC
>DVXP01003772.1:0-10954 GCA_018235645.1 Junonia grisea
AATCGAAATTTTCGGGTATGAACCCTGCGTACACGAACAAATTTTAATTACATTAAGGGAATAAGGATAGATAATTTTTTTATTTATCAACATTCAACAATAATATAAAATTGAAGAAATGCAAATCTGTTTGCTTATTGATAAAGTTTTATACTACGTAATATCATCTACTGCTTAAATTAAATATTAGATGTGATTTTCACATTATATTCAGTTTCAGCGTAGGTACTATCATCGGAATTTCGACTTGTCTTTCAAATTATCAACTTTGAATTCCTGAAAGTTTTATGAACAAGCTCATCACTGTTTACAAATTATAATAGTCATTCATACGTAGGTAATATAAAAAACCTTTGTTATCAAAGAGAATGCTACCAAAGAGTATTTTGTGTGCAAAAAAAAAAGAAATTTGTCGTTGTCACTCATCACGTAATGTGTGAAATGATATTTCGTAGGGCGCCCGGGGCTGTCTTGAGAGGTAGGGTAACAATCCAGCGATTGGGTAAATCAATTCAATGTACCCTGGGGACGGAAGGTACTGTCTTTATGTAAGCTTGTCGACTTGTCGTCTAAAAATAGTCGAAATTGTCTATGGTTTGGAATAAAAGACTATAATTTTAATGGAAGTGTGTTTGTTTTGTCACCTCACGGCTTATTATAAAGTCTTTTTTGAGTAAACTTTTTAAATTCAAAGAATTTGGTAATTACAATTTTATCATTAATTTTGTACTTTTAAGGAGTTACAAGTAACATTAATAAGTTGACGACGAATCGAATGACAACAAAATTATAGAATAATTTCTAAAAATTGTTGTCGTTGTCTCAAACGAAGTAGACATTTTGATTTCCCTTTTTTCGAGAAAATAAGTCGAAAATTCAAAATGTCTACTTCATTTTTCTCAGTTTTACTGAAAAATTATCTTTTCTCAACTCGTTGCTCAGAAAATCTAAAAAAAAATAGAATTGAAAATAAAGCAACATTGAAAAAACAAAAGGGACCAAATCAAACGTCAATAAAAATCGATGTTCCATTAGCGTCGAAATCCAAATACTAGACGACTCGTCAAACGTCAGATAAGGCGTCCATTTTGTACAAATGCGAAAAATTTCTCCTTTCGCGCTTTCCAGTTCAAAAATTTAAAGTACAATTCCTCGGAATGATTGCGAGATTAGCTTGTCCTTTCAAATCGGAATACGAAAAGATATATCCAAGCTGGCACGAAAGAATTGGCGCGATATCGCGCTGTCATGTGTCGGCCATCTTGGTTCACACCAAACGTTCGGAAATCGAGTTCACTCTGGGGACATTCGAAATTCGATGTTCTGTATTCGATTAAGGATTTCACTGATATTTATTTTTTATGAGATGTGATTTTGTGATGTGCCAGGATTTTTTATTTATTTAAGTACGTTTTTTTTAATATAAAACGATCAATAATATTATAAATATTACGTATGCTATGGTAATTGACATCTATAAATATGTATTATTACCACAATGTAATAGGCAATTGTAATGATTAAAAAATTAATTATTTATTACTTAGTAGTCGGTAATTAACAAACAACCCTATAATTAATCCACATCTGAATACTAAAAGCTACTTAACGGAACATATTCCAAAGAGGTTTTAGTTGTACAATTATAATACAATTAGAAAAGTACATTTCGTAAAATACAATATTTAAAAATACTTCAAAAATATTGTTTCAATAACCTTCTAAATAAACCAATAGTATCAAAAACAAAAATGTTTAGAAACAAACAAAAACACGCAACGTATAAACCTCTACAAAAAATGCTCAGTCCATTTTTAAACGAAAAAAAAAAAACAAATACATCACACCTATAAACAAACGTATTAAATTATTACAGAATAGTTTAAAAAAGGAACGCGTAATCAGTAGCATAACAACATTCCTGGCTCGTGTTTCTGTTCGCGTGACAACAGATAATAAAAACGCGAACGAATTCGATACTGGCTCAACCTGTACATCTTTATCTAAATAGCGATATAAAAACACGCTGTATATGACCTTATATATGGCATACGTGCGATTCCGTATTAAATTCTGAGCAAATTTTATTGTATCTGTGCAAATAAACTTGTGTGTACACCAAATTCTGTAAGACGATATGTGGAAAGTACTGTCTGTCTGTTGTATAGAAACAACCAAAGAAAATAATTATTTTATATAGCTTATCATATAATACAGTGCAATATAGTGGATTGTACCTAATTTTTTTATAACTTGTTGGCCGAAAGAATTTGAAATTTTTCATCACTTAAGATGTCAACAATATGTTGATACATTTTTCTTAAGTTAATTATTCTTATTTGATAATTTCTTGCAGCTAGAATAAAAATGTCAACACCATATATAGCTACAAATACATATTTCACATGTAAAGAATCTAAAAAACTCAAAAAGATTTCCTTTAACATTTAAAAATAGAATTTATATTCGCGCCAAATTTTATTCTGTACAAGATATTAAAACCGTTTTTCCATCTACAAACCTTACGCGCGAAGTCGCGACGATTTATACGAAAAAAAAACTAAATTAATTACACAAACGATACTATCGTGTAAAAATATTTCACAGATTATATATAATAACATTTTTCGTGACCGCACCCATTTATTTCGAGTTATGAACGTCGGGTCTACGTTTTCGACGTTGGTAAAATTCAAAATCCTCTGACTCCGGCTGATGACTACTGTTATTGGATTTTTACGTAAATTTCCCTTTTGTTGAGCTCATTTGCCGGATTATGGATGCTAATGTGAGTTTTTCGGGACCCGATCCGACTGCGCCGATAAGCGGGCACTTGCGACGATTTTTGAACGTTAAATTCGTGTCAAAATGTATTTTTGGCGGCAATCCTGCGGTTTATGAGCCGACGATTCTATTACGTTACAATTTTATTAAGGTCAATCCCTATATAAATTACGTCGGCTGACTGAAGTATGACGATAAACACGAAGTCATTATTGTGTCAAATAAAAAAATCAAAATTCAAAAATCGCATCACGTCATACAGTTATAATAACACAATATTATCTGTGCGCGAAAAAAACATGACAGATTCCCGCCAAAATCATGACTCGGTACTCGTTCGTAGTCACGACCGCCATTACGCGGAGGTTTGCACACGTTCTTTAGTGTGAAAATGGGATATAATTTTGGAGAAATAATCAAAAAACCGGTTCGCGTGCCCAATGGGCATTAGCCGTGCCCTACCCACAGCGGGCATGTTAATGTTGCAAGGTACATAACGCGGTATGTACGTAATGAGCCAAGGAAAATTGTGTTGCCATAAAAATAATTGTATTTCAGCCCCTGTTCCTTGTACGTCACTCGATTAGCTCGAGACTACATTATGGTTCTTTTTTTTTTGTTTAGACTTTCTATGGACTCGGCCCCTTGTAGATATTAACCTGGTTGGGGAAATAATCGCTTGGAATAATGGGCATAAGAATAGAGGAATAAAGAATATATTAATATGAAAATGTTATTTAGATTTTTTAAAACATATATTTTTGGTATGTCATAAGGTCATCATTTTGTAAGTATGTAGACCTAGGATTTATATTAGAATATTTTTGTTTTTAATTAATAAAATAATTATGAGGTTTAAAAATTATGTAAAAACTGATTAAAACGAAACAAAACCTAACCCTCAAATTTCGTAGCAACAATATCGACCCAATCAATGTAATAGCAAAAAAAAAGGTCAAAATAATAACCACACATTAGTTTCAGGTTCCATATTAGAAACCGTTCGGAAATCATAAATTCCGTTTACTCTTACAAATTTTCGAACGTTCGACATACGATTTATGCGTTTGGTATAACTGACTTTTATGTTCTACGTTCAGAAACTGTTTACTTTATTTACCTTAGTTTATCGTGTGTATCGTTTTTGGCTTTTAATGTCGTCCTAATATTATCATTGATTCTAAGGTTGCGTTACAAAACGAAATGGCACTACAATGCAAAACTGGCGCTTCAAATCAATTGGTAATTTTTTTTTTTTATAGAAAGTACAACTGGCTTAAATCAGTGAAGACATTAAATTCGTAAACATGCTTTTAAACTGATTTTGAAAAAAATATGGGACCAACTAAAAGAAATAAAAACTATTAATCAAAGTAAGATACGAAATGGATACAAAAATTACAACCGAAATCATTAGTTTTTCTTTTTTTTTTGGAGTCGGTTTAAATATAGCATTTGCCATTTTCTGAAAGCAATAATTTTGCGCAACTAAGTTCTAGCGTGGCTAACAAATTAAAGGGCACATAATTCGTTACTATAAACTAACGAATTTATGTATTACAATGCGTTACGTACTCGTTTGCGTTTCTGACATACAGAATATATAAGCACGCTTGTATTTCGGATCATGCCCTTTGTTTACCTAGCAGTTAATCGTTGTACTTTATCTCATTTATGGGCTTTAATTTCGTCGTAAAGCCTTAGTTCATTGTGATTGTAAACATGTCTGCTTCGATCTGATGTTGAACAGCTAAAGTCTGTTGACCTTATTAGGAGGTTTAGCTATTCCAGGAAGACTATTTTTGGAACGGTAAAGTTAATTAAGAGTAGAAAAATTTAAGATAAAAACATAGTTTTTTTTACTCTTGTGAAGGTTTTTACACAAATGATTATGTCTTCAAATGTGTAGGTATATATAATAGTTTTCATATTAGATATATGGACGGACGAGCACTGGTTTATTTTCAGGTTATTTTAAGTTTTCCAGAATCTTCCGTATATTTTTAAATAGAACCCTAAAATCATTGTTGAGAGACTGACAAATAATAATCTAAGAAGACTTTCTTTTAGGATATTAAAACAATTTCTTTTCTAATTTTTTGTTACATTCAATAAGACAATTAAAAAAGCAACGAACCCTTTGATCTTAATTATAATTAGAGTGAATGAAAACGCTATTCTACATTATGAAGTTCAATTATATTCTCTAGAAAAATTTAATTTTGCCGGTAACAAATTAACGCGAACGTCTCAAAATTACTCAGTCGAAGTGTATTGGAGTTAACGAAATTAAGATCAGGCATTAAGTGCTCTTTATTAAGATTCTACAAAGTGATAATGTTTTGTAGAATATTTAAAATGTCTACAAAATTATGTTTAAAAATTAATAAATAGCTTTTATAATATTAAACTCGAATAGTAAATTAAAATGGTAAGTTTATTAAATTTTATTAATTTTGTCGAAATTAAATAGTCAGAGGTTTATTATATTTTCAATGGAGATTTCGTCTCGGTCTCATTATTCTCCTTGTATAATATTTTTAGGGTCTCCTCTCTGTAATGATTTTTTTAAAACATATAATTATGTATCTAAGTATTTACTCAAAAGCTACTTGTATAGTATGAATGAATTTTTTAACACAATTTCTTGATACAATACAAGTCTACTCAATATTAGCCAGTTCGTATGAAACATCATTACTATTTCTATTACGAAACATTACAAACTAAACCCTTGATTCCAACCCTGCGTGTAACTTCGGCGTGGTCTTAACGACCCGCCCGCCAGAATTTGCAATAACCGTAATAAATTACTATCCAATCCAACTTGCTCTAATAAGACGCGCCGGATTTCACTGTCCCGACTCGGCCAGGATTTCATAGAATGTAAGATAGTCATTAATTTAATTGAGTTTGGATACAGTTTAAGGAATTAATTGAAATAATGTCCCCGGTTCGAAGGTCGACGGGAAATGTAAGAAATCAAACTAGATTTGATTGTAGTGGATGAATTTGGAACTTTGGGGTGTTTTAGGGCTAATTTTAACTGTGATTGTAAAACCGTTTTGTTAATATCCGAGATATTTGATATTCGATAATTATGATTATATAATTATGCCTATTTATTTTTGTATTTGTTAAGAAACATTGATAACAAAGCGCTGATTTACATACAACAAGTTACGACAATTCCATTTTAAGTTAATTTTACCATTCCTATATTTCTTTATACATAAATTATGGAACTAAACTTAATATTTTAGTTTCACAAACCGAATGCCATTTTTAACCAGACAACATCTGGGTTTCATATAATAATGATGTACATAATTTTTGACGTGCGTTTTTTAGAAATATTACTTTGCATAATAATAAATATTAAAGTCAATGGGAGCACTTCGAAGCGCATAATTTTGCTTCCTCAACAAAAACCATGGCACCTGCCAGCCATCTGTGCTCCACGAAAACAAAGAAAGAGAAACACTCCGAAGTACAATTACGCAGAAATTATTCACGAAAAATTCCATCAGACGAAAAATTATAGCCCTAAAAACCATTACCACACATACTGCGGTGCATTGAAGCAAAGTGAAGTGGGGGGACTCGAGTGGGGGAAAGGGGACTCAGACAGAGGGGGCATAATCCCGTAATTATCGGCTTAACTGTACACGACATTAGCAGGTGGGAACTGCTAGCGTTCAGGGCTCAGGTGTGCCCGGGTAGGTATTTTAGTGTTACATTGACAAACGGTAGCAACTGATAATTGATTTATGAGGGATTTGCCGTAATAGGGTTAGGTAAAAAAAAAATAAAGGGTGTTAAGAGTTAAAAGGCGAGTATTTACAGGGGAAACGCTTTGTGATTACGGAAGTTCGGTTTGTTGATTTCTTGTGTTGTTTTTCAAAGCATTCCCTTAATGAATTTAGCTTTGCTCTGTCGGAAACAAACCTTTGCTTCGAGTGTTTTCTCTTTTATTCCTTAAGCACTTTTTCAATAAAACTTTGTAACGACATCATTAATTCTAATTAACGAAAAAAAGGGGACATTATAGTGAACAAAAACAAACTAACCTAAACATTTCGTAACTACCCTCACCAGCCACTGTTTGTGTTTCATAATCGGGACCTGTGATTTATCCGACGGCGGCTTCAAGCCGAGCTTTTCAAACTTTGCCTTAACCCGCTTTGTAACCTGCCCCGCTTTTGTCTATTGTTTTGATATTGTTAATGGACTCCTGAGTGAATAGATGGCGATTAAAAACAAACTGAAATGCTGGATTTCGTCTTCTAACGTGAAACTGAAACTATAATTTCGTCTGAATTTCAGATAAGCAGCCAACGGTTCGGAAGTTATTTTACCTTAGCATTTGATATGACTTGGGGGTAGTGACGTGTATTTAATAGAAACACGAGCAAATAGTAGCTTAGTATACAGTTATGTAAAGCTTTATTATAATAAACTATGAATTTGCAAATCAAAATAATATTTGTGAGTATACGTTAAGACTAAAACGACTTTATAAATTTTAATAAAACCTGATATTTAATTAGGGGCAATAACAAAAATTCGAAAAATTACATGTTATAGGGGTACTTTTCACATATATTTTTAGATTGCCAGGCAAAAATATCGTTACACAATTACGAGCTATAAGATCTAGTCAAATTTAGACATCATCAATTCAATGAAATTTAACACAACAGATTTCTAAAACAGAAACTTAAACCCGTATAATAAAGATCCGATGCTAAAATGATATTAATCCAAGCTTATCAATAGCAATCCAATCGAATCATTACCGAACGCACAGCTTAAAACGTTTCTCGTGTACCGTATTGGATAACGTCAGATCTATCGAATTTTAATACGGGATTTGCCTACTCTATGGTAATATTAATCTATGGAACTTACGTGCGATTTTGAACCGTAGCATTAAAGGGTTAAGATCGTTTTTCTCTTTGACTGATATGTGTGTCTTTTAGGAGATATAAAAGGATTGGAACTTTATATTGCTTTTTCCATTTCATCAATTAGCATGCAAGGTAATGGTTATCTTATTATCTATTATTTTATCTTCTATGGTCGATGCGTCATGGTGGCTTTCGCGTTAGTATCAAAACTTGCAATGGTGTTTGTGGTTACCACTTCGCATATTTAGGATGTAACATGTACAAACTTCTCAAATAAATGAGTTATGTGATGCTAAAAGAGATTCATATAGACAAACCGAAAAACTATATTTATAAAAGTAGTATAAAAGTTAAGAAAATTTGGCAATTTGAGATGTAAAAAAACTCTAATTAATTAATATAATTTGTTATAGAAAATTAGAAGAAATTTATAAAATTAATCTTTATTTGATCTCGTATATATCTAAATATTAAAAAATCATTGTTAAAATTAGCGCAATAATAAATAATTTATAAAATTAAGTAATTATAACGAAAAAAATTAATTGCTCAATTAGTACTATACCAGCTTTTTGATGTATCATTAATTATAAACTTTTAATTACGCCAATACAGCATACCTGAAACAAAAAATGATTATTATTAATATCTATTTCATTTCATGAAATTCACATGTCTATCAGTTTTCAGCAATTATATGTAATTAAAATAATAACTGAATAGTGAAACAGAATTTATTCATGTATTGCACAATATTCAGCTTCATATTATAATTTATAAATTACAATAATTAAATAAAATACGTCGTATAAGTGAACAATATAGAATTATTGAAATCTTCATTTATACTATACAAATTTTTAACGTTGTTATCTGTATTTGAATCAAGTTCAAAAATCGACAAATCAACAAATTTTGATGAAACTTAACCATTGTATACTTGTACATTAGAATAATAGGCAACATTTATTAAAATACCGTTATGTATATACATAACTTCATAGCTTTATTTATATTTACTATATTTTACATAAAAAATAGTTAATATTTTATGTTGCTAAATATAATTTTAACACTAATTAAAAAGCTAATTAAAAATTCTTGTCCATCCGCACGTATGCGGTTTTCGCAAAACGGATGCAATTAAATTATTTATTCCTTTATGCTTTTAGCTTCAGCGTAAAATTCACGAGACTTCGGATAAATGAATTTTACAATGTAACCCAACGAGATTGAATAAAAATGAATTTCGCGAAATTCTAACTTCATTTGTCACTGTAATTAACGAAATAACATTTCTATGATACTAATTAATAAGCTTTTGCGAACATCATTTGTCATATACAGAATGTGTTACGCCCTTTTCTTCTTAAAATAATTAAAAATTGCTTATTTAATTTGTTTTCGGGTGATGGGTGTGTGAATATAATTTTTATACTTGGCCACTCTGGTAATACTATCAATTTGCGAATACGTCATTTATATTCTGTTTTAAGTTTGAAGTTTCAGATTAATAAAAAATATACATTTAAACCATTAGTACCTAATCGTTTAATATTTAAAATCAA
The DNA here is from genome assembly GCA_018235645.1 of Junonia grisea. NCBI lineage: Eukaryota > Metazoa > Arthropoda > Insecta > Lepidoptera > Nymphalidae > Junonia > Junonia grisea. The sequence goes on from DVXP01003772.1 coordinate 9,263, forward strand.
TCTTAAAAATGCAATTTAAGAAATCTAAAATATACGTATCTTTGGCAAAAACTACATATTTTGTTTATTATTTTTTTATTAACTTTTCACCTTTGGCTTTGTTGTCGCTTTACGCAAAGAGCCTATAACTTTTTAATTGTATCAAAAAATTAATTTATTAGATTTTTTCTAAATAAGATCCTTTCTCATTTATTTTACTAAACTAAAGAGTTATAGCTAGAGTATATGAGTTTTCCGGGAAATAATAACGCGAAAATATTTTTCACTTTATACTTTACTGTTAGTTTTGGCTTAAAATGCAAATGGGTTAAACACTTAACCGTCGGTTCTAAATAACGACACCGAATTAAATACATATTTACTAAGAGTTTTATGTACACATTTTTAATAGTTTACGAAAATAGCGGCCAAACTATCAAAGAATGGTGCTTAAATTTTTGGTTAACTACTTACTTAATTTTAATTTCTATTCATTATGATATTAAATATGTAGTTTTAATTTTTATAGTATTTAACTTCTTTACCTATATTTTAACATTCGTCTTCTATAACAAAATCTAACTTTTCTAAATGGCTGGGAGGTATAAGTAAAAAGTTGTAAATTCCAATTTTTTGGACATTTTGATTCAAAGTGTGATTTATCATTTAATCACCGTAATTTTTTTTGAAGTCACCTTCTATTTTCATTTTGGATTCGTTTTTTGAGGAATGTATTATTTTATTTTAATGTTATATTTCTTAGGTATATGTGTAATTTCCTTGCTTTTAGAAATATGCACATTGAGTAGGAATACCTACATAAGTGAAAATGATGAACTATGACAGCGAAAGGCTACAATATCTTTAAAATATCCTAATCGTTTTAGGTTTTGATCGATGGTATAATGAAAAAATGCTTAGAATAGCAGTTTTAGATATTGTGGCTTTTAGCTAAATTGGAACGTTCGATCGGCTTAGCCGGCTTATGTTGACGCCTAGGTTTACGAATATGGAAATGTATTTTGTTTTTTTTTTTTCTTTTTTATTTCGGATTTATATTTTTATTTTTTTTACAGTAACTAATTTTTGAGATAAAATATATTATAAAATATTATAATTGTGTGTATCGTCAATTATATTATACTTCACAGTTCACAGTATTTTCTATTTTTCATCGTGTGATTCAAATTGTCAAACGATTTTAAATGTAAGAGTTCGATGGTTTATCCCAAAAACCAATACACCTTTTTTGGAATACTCTCTATGTTAAGAAACTACATTTCTAATTTGGCCTGTACGTATATATTTGAAAACAAAGAACTAGCAAAACGTAATACAATAAAGAGCAGATCTAAGTAGATACATAAAAATAAATCATATCCCTTCACTCGTTTGACCTAAATTTCATAATAGCCACTCAGAAGGATAGGCTAGAAAATTTCACAGGCCACCTGACACCGGTTCGATGCCCGAGTGAAGCAGATCTCGTTCCGTCCTACTCGCCCGTAAACAATTGTCACGTCACGCGTGATATAGGTGATTGCGATTAGGGTGGTTATGGACTAGCGACTTTTAAGTCTTGAGACAAATTTGTCTTGTTTTTGTTTTGAGTCATTTTTTAATTAATATGATCTCAAAAGAACAATGGCAGATTTCCATACATCGTTTTCACTGATATCGAATTGAGGCGTCTATAAATGAAAAAATGTTTAA
>DVXP01003773.1:0-10954 GCA_018235645.1 Junonia grisea
CAGGGGACCATAAGACACCAGGAGGTAACAAAGAACTCATTCCACAATGATCTATATTATAAGATATATATTAATACATATTACAACTAAGTAATATATATCTATCTATATTTAAGATTATTTTATTATCAAAATATTTATGAATTAAGCATTAATACCTAATATAAGCATTAGGTACATTGTAAAGTAACATTTACAAAAGTAATTTTAAATGTTCTGAAAATATACAAAAAAATGTCAAAGTGAGACCTTTTTCTCTATCTTTTAATTTGCCATGAATTAGTTATTTCGCTTTTACGTACTGTAATTCAGATCTGGCAGATTACCAGTATCTAAAGAGATTATCCTCGGCCCCTTTTTAATTTAACATGAAGCATTATGCATAGAATTACAGCAATTTAGTTTTAAAAGTACATGTTATAAAAAAATATATATTATTTGACAGTGCTGTAAATTGACATTGACAATGATATGATTGACATTGATAATGATAAATTGAAATTGACAAAAAAAAATATAATAGATACTAAATAATGGAAATATAAGTATACAGTTCCTTATAAGTGTAATATTGTGAATAAATCTTTATCTGTTTGTTTGTCTGAATAACACGAAAAAAGTATTTTTTTAAACTTATTGTTAAAATTGTAATCGTGTAAATGCTCTGCTTCTAACTTTTATTAAAATATTCAAAACAATAGTCGTGAATTTTTCTACGGAAAGGCATTTCAATATGAAATATTATTTCCTAGCAAAAAGAGTAACAACTTGTTTCAAAACGAAATATATGCTTAATTGAGTGCTGAACGTTTTCAGTTATTTTGATTTTAAAACAAATCCTGTGGAATCAATCTAAACTTTCTAAATGAAAAGGTAGTTTCATATTTCCTAATAAAAAAAATACATACTCAGCGACAACACATTATTAGTTGAATGAAAAATTAGTTTAACGAAAAATTAGTTTATTATTTTGTTGATTAGTGATGCAACTTGAGTAGGTAGATTTTTACGCGAATGATTTGGTCTGCCACTGCAATCGAGTGAAAAAAATCGACTCAAGTGAAATAAGCTTTGACTCGAGTCAAAATTTTTAGAAGATGTTTTAAGAGAGGTAAAAGAAGTTGACGACTCAACGGACTCAAGTGACTTGAGTATACGTTTAGTTGATTATTACATACAATCGGACAACACCTATTATACATCAATGTCATTGACCTAATTTACAAGCTATTATTGTGATTAAATTGAACCTGTGTTTACTTAATCGAACGGGTACTATCGTTCGTACGCCATTTTAAAATAAAATTCCCCTTAAAAACCATTGCCTTTAAAGGTAAAGGGTTATTAATATAGCAATTAAGTATAATTTTACGAAAGGAAAGTTACGATCATGTTGACGGGTTGTGTTACGTTATTTAAATATATGTTATTCAAAATAATTTGTTTTGAGTAACTATATGAAAAGTAAAATGTAGGTCTTAACTGCAATTATTTATCGTTTAAATACTAACACTACAAGAACCAATAATATTGTTTATGCAGGTTTAATAAAATAAAAAAATTGTTGATCGTCTTAACATAATAAAAATACTAAAACAAACTTATTACGCGGCACTTTCCGCCGTACTCATAGGTAATAGCCGACATCAAACTATTGTTTGACGTTCCGACGTTAATGTCATATCGATGTTACGTGTTTGTTCCAGGGCGTGGGCAGAAATGGGTCGATACGCAACAAGTAGTGAAGAGAGAGGGCCAAGGGTTCCGCACGAAACACCTGTGACACCCCAATGGAGGTTTGTAGCTAAGCCCGCTATGATTGATAGGCGGCTGTTAGATTACCAGAAAAATAGGTGATTTATTTATTGTTATAGCCTGTGCGGACGAGGTACGCTGGTTTGCGGGCAGTCATAAAATACCTAAACGTTGGGAGACTTTTGTACACGGTCATACTCGTACATTGTATAATACAGTTCTTAATGATCCACTTCAGCAGACAAAGTACCTACATCACGCAACAGTTTCTATAGACTTATATAAATAAAAGTGAATCGCTGAATGCGAGGCTAAGCACAAATGTCGAGAACGAGTTAAACGTACTCCGAAATTTTTTTTTACAATTTTCCGGGAAATACAACGAAATAAATTTATGAATTTATAGATTAAGCTATTTTTTCGAATACTTCGGAATTAGATGCATTTATGGCGTGAGTATGTTGTTTACATTAAAAATTGGCTTTATTAAGTTATTTACATTAAGAGTAAACACAGTCATTATCATAAAATTACTAAAATTTATATTATGTTAAAGGTTATTAATATAAATTTTTCCCGATCATTAATAGCATTACAAGCACTACACGTGAACCGATATTAATGGAATGGAATGTATTGGGGATTAGTAAATGGATTATATAATACGTATATGTGTAATTGATTTAATAGGATTAACCAAACAGTGAATGTACCTACTAAAGCTGCGCTTATTTTAATGGTAAGTGAATTTAATTCTTAACAAAATTTTTTATACGAATAGTCAATTCGTTCATTCTGCTCTCACAGTTCAAGCAATCATTTTAAAACTTTGCAATCCGATTACCAGGACACTTCTCTAGGGACGAAATTTAAACGTTTTCTGTAACAAATCGCTAAGTTACTTTTTAATAAAAACTGAAACGTGAAACCTACCCATATAACTCGACATATAAACAAAGTGGAATCTGTTTACTTTAAGAACTGGAGAAAATTTTCAGCTCCAATTTAGAAAAGGAGAGTCAGGCTTATTTAGTCTGATACAATTATCGTTACCTTAGACATTCACTCTCTAGAAAAAGTTTTCAGTTTGAAACAGATACACGTAACTCAACTTACAGTTTAAGTGGGTTTAACTTGTGAAAACATTAACTTCTACTCTTCGGACAAGCCAGTGCTTAAGCGAGAATTTCAGAAACTTTTTATATTGATCCTTATTGATATACGGGCTCTGTCGTTTTGTTATTTTCGTTATAATTCATTTAAAGTAAATTCCGCGGTATGTCGAAAAATGGTACCTATTTTCGAAGTCTTCGGAAAAAACAGCTTAATCTATAAATTCATAATGTTATTTTATTCTAGAAAGTTTTAATTTATTTACTATCATTCTCAAAATAATAAAAAATCTTAAGTAAATTGATTAAGATTCCTTATAGTTAATTGATGATTGTTTCGAATTGCCGCGGCACTAGGTGCCTTTACCTGACTTCCTATTCCTTTTTATTCCTTATTTCGTTATTTGGCTACGTATTTGCAGATCCGGTGAAGCAAATTATCTGATTTAACTTTGATCACTTTAAATCATTTAAGACATTACTGCCAGGTTCCCAACTATTCTAATTAAGACTAAATTATAAATAACACCGAATTTGGCATAGAGATAGGATGTCAAATAAAATTTAAACTAAAGATTGCTATTTTTAAAACATAAACTGAAAGTGTATCTTTTTTCGCTTTGCTCCATTCATCCAATTAACTAAGATCATATTCCTTGAAGCATAAAATGGGTAAGGCTAATAAATCACAATTCGACATCATCCATCACTAGTTGGATGTGAACTCTGCACTGTCTAAACTATAAACTTATAACACGACCCTTTAATGATGGATCTTTGAGGCATATGTGTTCAGCTCCTACGCAAACTAGATACTGGCCGGTTAAGCCTGAACGCATATTGTAAGATTTTTTTATCCAAATATGTAAGGGGACATTTTGACTAAACATCAAGCGAGTTACCATTGTAGGAACATTAAGAGTGTTTTAATAAGAATGTTTTTGTATCAACAATTGTTTCAACAAATTTTCCTGCAACTAAAAATACTACATTCGTACATTCGTACAAAAGACGTACGTAAAAATCTTACAATTTTAGGTACATATAGAAATGTTTGATCACATGATATTAATGCGTGAAGCAAAAATTCTTATAGGTACACGTTAAGGAGAATTTGGCAAATGCAGAAGAATAAAATTTGGCATAAAAGGTAGTGCTAAAACTTAGCCATACAACAATCGTATCAGATTAGATCGAAACCTACATAATAATAAAACAATACTATGACTAACATAGTGCTTTAATCTATCATGTTGTCAAAGTACAATCTTAAATTAATTAAGTTAAATATATGCTAAATGTTTTTAATGAAATTTAGATCGTCATGAGGTTTAAGATTTTACCCTAATAAACAACAATAACAAATAAAATAAAACCGCTTAGAATTAAATAAATGTCACTGTGGACTCTAAGTAACTAATAGTCAGCGCACAGCCTACATCGATCGATCGAGAGACGCTCGGAAATTTCCAAGGAACTTTCGTGTAATATAACATAGTAGGTAGGAACTAAGAAACTATTTTTCAAGAATTAAACTCCTAAGGGATTTAAATAGAGGACGATGTTTTGTATGGAAACTTTTCATATTCGTACATATATGTATATGGTAGCCTTAAAAGGCTTTGTATTTGCATCCACCATTGGGGGAATCCCATCGGGCACTCGGCTATTATTGTAATAATTCCTCAACCCTTCTCACATTCATACACAAATTACTTTGTAAACATGGTTTTGTATCATATTAATCTTCTACCTAACATACTTCCCAAGTATTTTCCAACGTATTTGTTTTGTTTTGGTTTTTGGTTACTGTTATTTACAAAACAAAAAAACTATGGCTAATGATATAACTTATATAATATGATATCCGTGTTGTAAAATTATTAAATATATTAACGATACAAATTATTTACTTATATAAACGACACAAGACAATTGTAGCAATTATATATTTTTCTCATTTCCATTTAAATAGTTATGTGAATAGACAAAAAATTCTTAAAGATATATAATAACTGTTCAGAATTAATTACAAAGTAGATTAACAATTTAGTGAGCCCCATTTTACTATATAATGCCAATTTCAAAAATTACACAAATAAAGATTATATTAAAAAGTACCTTCTATTTTGTAAGATCCTACGATTATAATAATCCAGTCGAACACATAAGTGGAAGTGTTAAAAACAACAAAAATATGAGGAAAACATGCTGTAAACAAGCAAAGGAAAAAAATACAAAATCATCTATAATTCTATATCAAAAGTCAACATGGCGGCTAAATAATTCATGGGCACTGGTTACCAGGGCTTTAATACGAGTACATTTGTACGACCCGTGACTCCGTTCACTTGAACTCTGAAGATTATAAAGGTTCTTGACTATCTCTCGGGAGGCTTTTGATTTTCAAGCCTATTACCGTCCCGACGTTCATAAAATCTTAATGGATTTTAGGTGTTTTCAAATATTTTCGAAATTGATTTTTGTGTGCGGGTACAATACATATTATGTACCTACTAAGGTATCATTGATAAATAACAATGACCATTTTTAAGGTTATGACACAAGTACAGGCAGTCATTAAAACTTTTAATATTTTGTCAATAATATAAAAGTAAAAAGGGCCAAAATGTCTCATAACAAAAATACAATTTTATGCGATAAAATAGGTTACAAATTGGCTACAAATAATAATGTTTATTTTAAGGTTTTAACACAAAATTACGAAACGATTAATTTAATTTGAATTACGAAACGATTAATTTAATTTGAATAATGAGTTTTATAAAATAACGCCTAATAATAATTGCTTATAAACGCGAACAGACTTAGATTGTTATCGCGATGAATAATGAAGTAACAAATATTTTACTTTATAATACTCACTTTATAATAATAAATCCGCCCCGACCTTGCTGATTTAATCCTTTTTATAAAAGTATATTTTTATACTTTATTATTTTTTACTTTTATTGTTATACTTTATTCATACTCGTTGTGCCTAGTCAGTTGTGCATTTTTATTCACACCTAACTCAATATTTTTTCATTGTGTAATATCTGAATATTTCAGTTTTTGTATAAACAAACATATCAAGCTTCGCACGATATCTATCATTTAAAAACAAATAAATAATTGCATATTTAGCACAAGTTTTAAATTCAAAATTAAATTAAATTAAATTTTATTAATGATTACTTAAAGTATTACAAAAGTTTTATCGTTGTAATTAATGAACGAAGAACAAAAACTGAAACTTCATAAATACAAAGTTATCACAGATCTAAATCTGAATGATCTTTTATACCCCTTTTAATCCTTACGGGAATGAGCTCTCGTAAACCCTCCCTTAGAGCGTTATAAGGGCTGGGCAAAGTATCATACTTGTATATCCTATTGGCTTAGACCGAATTATCAGTAGGTCACTACTTTTTTTAATTAGGAGATTATAAACAATGCAAAAATATGAATGAAATCTGGAACAACACTGAATCCAGTGTCTGAGCTTTTACAGGAGTGGTTTCTCATAATATTCATCTATCCTCAATATTGTTTAAATAGTTTGATTAGAATTTGAAAAAAAAAGAAAGTTGGCCTAAACTATCTCTTAATATATCTATAAAATTTTCCCAACCAACCCTAAAAAAGAATTTAGTTCGTTATCTTTAGCTTGTATCGCGTGACCACCAAAATGAATGAGCGACAGTTGTATTAGCCTTCCACGAGTGTTGTTCCTCGCTTTTATTACTCAATATTTTGGAAATTACGTTTTGATAAAATTTTACTATCGTCGGTCGTAGACGCTCTACGTCGTAGATGGTTGTAGAAGTGCACAATCATTTTACCTAAGCAATATTTATAATAGCGAATCTCACATAAATGTTAATTAATAAAGTTATCAACAGTATCGTCACGTTATGAAAAGTAATATCTTCCAAACATTTGACATAAAAACAGGCGTTAACATAAACTGGTATGAAGCAACACAGACCACACCACTCAAGAGATAAACATCCACGCAAATAAACGTACACAACGTAGCGTGCAAGTAAAAAAACTTCGAATGAGCCATAAAATAAAGAGCTGAAGTGAGAATTATTACACGATATCACCATTTAGTGGAGTAACAATAACGACCTGTTGAAAACTGGTCTTCTGTCCCGCTCTAGCGTTATCGGTCAAGTATCTGTGTCTCGCTTTGTTGCCGCGGCGTGCGACGCGTCCGCACAAGCCGACACTTCGGGTCTCACTGAGCCCTCCGATCTATAAGACCGCCCGCCCACGGTATACGAGTCCTGAATAAAGGGAACGGTAAATAGAAACGGTCACCTGCCACCGTGAAACGTATTAACAATATTGTTTTTGAAAAAAAACGCCCGCGTTTTTCGTGTTACTACGAACGGTAGAGTAAACGTTGCGTAGTGTAGGTACGAGGTAATTTAATTTCTTAAAGTGAGTTATTGTACACTGGGTAAGAATGGCAACGTTGTTTTTGTAGGAAGTCACAGGGATTATGAAGTTATGAAAAAGTTTATTTTAATAGACATTATCCATATACATACATCAGTATTTGCATTGTAGAAATAGGCTGATTGTGATAAAAAAAAATTGTGTCGTTTTGGCATTATCTATAAAACATAAGTATGGCATAGGTAGCTCGTAATGAGTTCCCTAATGCACATAAACTAAAATATTTTGGTAGTAATTGAGCTAATTCAATCGTAGTAAAAAAGTTATTTGCCATACGAATTTTCACGATCCTTTTGACCCTTGGGGTTGGATTTGAAAATATCCTTTCGTACCGGATGTCGACGTTACTTGAATAACTTCTGCGCAAATCATCAATATTCCTGAGCAAATGGCTAGAGCTCTTGATAGATACGTTAGACAGTGAAGATATCTTTGATTCATTTTATAGAGAATAATCACTTTCCTATTTGAAAAATATTCTACATACAGACGAACAATCCACTGCGCTTCGTAAGAACTAAACGGAGGTCGGATAGTCTATGTTCATTAAGCGTAATGTAGCATTACTGTGGTGAAAGAATTTTCTAAATCGGTTCTGTAATTTTTTAAGTTTATTCGATACACACATACATCGTAAAAATCTTTTCCTTAATAAGAATAGTAAAGATAACATATTTTATTATAGGTACACCACAGTAAATTTTATCTGCCTAAATACCAACATTAAAATGTACAAAAGAGGGTCTTAACGCTAAGAAGCGATTTCTGCCAGACAACCTTTGATTTCGGGCAAATGAGCAAAGATAAACGTAGGTGGTATTTTATTGAATATTAAAATATTATTGAATATCTTTACATAATTTTATTCATCCTATTCATTCTCGTTATAAAGTTACTTCTCAGAAAGCCAAAATTAGAAATGGGAGAGAATCTTCTTCTTTTTCTCATTCCCTTCTAAGGAAGGGAAGGGAAGGGGTTTAGGGATTTAAGAATCCCTAAACGTTTTTGAAATTGATCACATTTTTTGCCTCTTCTGATATGACGTATAAGGTAAGAGCACCTAGTCCCAAAGTATTCAAAAACGACGTAATAAATTCATTTATATTTTTTTATTATTCTAAATAAGTTAATAATATTTTTTCGAGGACCTCGGAATTAGATGCCCTTACCTTATTCATGGTCTGTAATTATCAATTAACACCAGTTGACCTGCAAACTCGTTTACCTGCTATTATCATAAAAAATGCAAGTGAGTTACATACTTACCTGTTGCAAGGGCATTTTAAAAGCTGTTCGTTAGCAAAATTCTCCGAGCTGTAATAAACTAACGGACTTTTAGACAACAAAATAGTTCAATTTCAAAAATATGTACTTTTATTTATCACTAAACCTAACAAGTAGTGTTAGAATTGACCGTTTTGAAATTACTTTAAAACTTATGTATAAATTTTAAACTCTGTAAAACCCTTATTAAACTATGTGAATAGTCTTAAAATATGTGTATAATTTATTCTTTAGTTTTCTTGAAAATGTTATACATAATATTATAGCATTTTAGCTTTATTATTTTATAAGGCGTTTATATACTAGAATTATAGTAAATTGAATGTCCTATATCTTCGCGATTAATCCTGCGTCGAAAAAGTATAAATCAGTTTTCCTTGCGTCTGCTATTCCTCTATTTCCTTAGTATTAAGACGTAAGTAAATAGTAGGTAAGTGGCGATGAACAAACGGGAAAACGTAGCAGACACTTAACGATTGCCGTGAAGAAGTCAAGACACCTCTCCACTGGAATAATAATTGTTGATTTAATCAGAGCAACAGGTAAAATAAATGAGTTGCCAACACTCGGGTTGAGAGAGGTGACCTATTGAGTGGTGAGTTAATTATCTTTATGAAAGAAAACACTTTTTGTACAGGAAATTAATGATGGACGCGCTAAGACACCTGATTATGGCTATGTTTCTTTTCAGCTGTTGGGCGATGTATTTATCTGTGTGCAATGTCTACATACATGTTAAGTGTAAACTTATAACCTACCCAAAATTGTAAATCAATCTACTAAAATAAAAGAATTCTATTTATATTTCCAGGTAGTTTCATCCTAATTAACAAAAGCAGACTATCGACTGACAGAGAATAACATTTCTAAAATAAGTTGTAATGTTAATAAATAATTACACCAGCTCCCTGTCAAGACTTCACGGAAGGACAATTAAATGTGTCTCACGATGAAATCTGTGTTATTTCTTAGTCACCAGTTAGAAACTATCGATCAGAGAATTAAATTCCCAAAATAACATTAAGTAATAAATAATTATTCTCCGCTCTCCCTGAAGATTTTATAAAGTGTTTTTTTTTTAAGTAAAGTGTGCCTTAAAGTTGGACCCACATTTTTACAATCAGATTGGTTGAAGTGTTTGATTACAATACTTCATCAGCAAGCTGTAACATATATCCTTCCTTTTCTCAGAATAATTTTATTTTAAGGAATCTCTTAGGAATATAAAAATTTATTTACATTTTTCAAGTCAGATTAATAATTTCTGAGACGGAACGTACAAAAGAGCAAACTAACAAATGAACAAAATAACGATGGGAAAGACAAATTAATTTTCTAAGTATGTTTCCTTTTTTAAGAGTTTTAATATGGAGAGTAATCATAGTTATAGGCACACCAGATTTTTTTTTTTTTTAATAACCAAAAATAATTTTTACTCCCATCGTAACTATGTCGACATCGCAACTGACAGGGACCGACACTGGTTGGGAAGGTGGAAACGTGAAAGCAATAAATTTGATGGCAATCACTTTTCCTCGTACGATGCAGGGAGGCGCGCTTAAAATATTCATATTTTGATGTCTTCGCGTTAACAACTGTGTAAAAATAGCTCTCATAATAATAAAGCAGCTTACTGTACTTATGCAACTTGCTATGTACATTTTTATGTGTGTGCTTATTATGTAAGCAATCAGCTCTTAATAGAAAAGTCTGGAGAGACCTACTCGAGAAGCTGTACAGCCAAAGATGATGATGCTTACGTAAGCAATGATATACGAGTACAAAGAAATCAAAGATATACGATTACGTATGCTTACGTAAGCAATGATATACGATTACAAAGAAATCATAATACAGTTAGAAAGACATAGACAGTTTAAAAGTTTTCATTATTTGTAACTAATGTCTTTATTTTCAAATTGACACACGTTTCTAGTCTTCTATTGTTTTATTGTTACGAACCTATTTTAAACATATACGAATTCATCTGATATCACGCGTTTTGTTTTCTTCAAGCCGATTAAGATATATCGTGTTGTTTAAAATTATTCATTTAACACTAGAAACTCAATACGGTTATTAAATTCTATCAGTCTATTTAAATACTTAAAAATAGCAAACCTTTGTTTAAAATAAAAGAACCGTCTCCAAAACCTAGACTTTCTAAAATAATTTTTCCTACATTTAGACTGTTACAAGTTACTTACTTAAAATTATATACATAATCAATATTTTAATTCATTAGGCCGTAATAGGTCTCCTGAGAAGGGCTCCGCAAGCCACGAGCGGAGCAACGCACGGGAGAGGCCGCGGACGTGCTGCGAAAGCGATCC
>DVXP01003774.1:0-10954 GCA_018235645.1 Junonia grisea
GTGCTAGCCAGGGTTTGAATCTGTGACCTTTGGTTAAGATCCACGTGTTCGCACCACTAGGCCATCTCGGCTCATATGTAGATTAAGTGAACCGAGAGCTTACCTTTCTTATGTCTATTCTATTTTATTGTTTTAAGCCAGTGACAGATTTGTGGTACTCTGTGGCTACAAATATACATAGACGATAGTGATCACCTAACATTACATAACATTTCATGTTTGCTAAAAGATTTAAAAATCAGTGCAAACTAATTCGCGGGTAAGCGCCAAAAGCACATAAGTTTAAAATCTAAATAACATTTAATTTGAATGTTTTCTAAAATTAATCCATTTAAAATCCAAACACCATGTAAACGAAACGACCAAAAACCAAAAAGACGAACATAACCTCAAAAACAATTTCTCAAAGTCCCGAAACTATATCACAAAACTAATAAGTAAAAAAAAGACCCGATGTATTTATTATTCCTATGCAGCTACAAATGTATATTATGTAGGTACTATATAGGCGACTTTGATTACTTTACACAGAATACATCGAGAGATCATTTTTACTTTATTTGTTAAATTAGTTAAAAAATCAGCACATACGAAGTTGCGGGCAAGCGCCAAAAGGACATAAGCTTAAAATCGAAATAATATTTAATTTTAACGCTGTCTAAAACTATTCCTTTTTAACTCCAAATATTAAACGAAACGACCAACAACCAAAAAGACCTAAAACTCAAAAACAATTTCTCAAAGTCCCGAAACTATATCATAATACTAATAAGTAAACAAAGACCCGCCAGACATATAGCGGTTCTCGGAACAATTGTAATTTGCGCTTTAGCGTCTAATCCCGACCGCCGGCAATGTAGCGCATTGGGTCACTTTGAGAGCGGGCGTCCTTGACGGTGCCATGGTGCACGGTGATCTGATCGACTTCAGCATTGTTATAATAATCGAATGTCTGATGGTCTTAAAAAAACTAGTATTTACTTGAAAGAATATTTTAAGTCAATTATTGTTTAGTGTAAATTGCTTATGGCTGTGAAATTGTGGAGAAATGTTTGTCGCATTTTCTATACTAAGGATTCGTTCAAGTATTACGTAATGTAGTTTGGGGGGAGGGGAGGGTCTTGTAAAATGTTACGCTGCGTTATGCGGCCGGGAGGAGGTATAACAACATTGCGTTACGTACCGACATAATTGTAATTTATAGATGAAAATTGGCTCGAAATTTATTTTATTAACCATTTTCACAAAAAAAAAAAAATTTTGGAAAAATATTACGTAACATCTAGGGGGAGAGGTACAGAACAACGTTACGATGCGTTACATGTGGGGGAGAGGGGGACTAAAATCTTCAAAAATTGCGTTACGTAATACTTGAACGACCTCTAATAACAATTTCGATTATCTCTCCGAAAAACGTTTATGAAATTACGAACTGCTATTTTTGTGCTTTTTGTTTACTTTTTGAAGCTTTGTGCACAAAATTTTTCCTTACTAAAATCAGTTCAATTAGACTCAATTTAAGATTAAATTCTTTATTTACCAAAAAAACAATTGGCGCGCAAATTGCACTTATAATCTGTAACCAACCATAAGAGCAATGCGCAAAATCATTCAGCCACAGACTATAAAAAAATATGAAACATATTTAAATGTAATAAGTCAATTACGCGTTGTAAATATTTCGCGGTGGAGCGTGTAATCCAGATCGGCTGGTCGGTAGTACAATGGGTCACTTTGAGAGCGGTCGTCCTTGACGATGGCCTGTAGCCTATATCCGTCCGGGTGAAACGGCCTAACTCAGTTATTGGGAGTTTTTAATTTTGAACTTGTATTCTTCGATATAATGTTTTTCGATTTTCTAATGATAACGTAAAATGTGGTACTTGAATTTTATACGGAACTTGCGGAATAGCTTTTGATGAAACTTTTTATAGTATACTTTATACGTCGCACATATTATTTTTATGTACCTAACTATATTAAATAAATTTCAGTTAATGATATTTATTTAAAATTTTTAATTCTATTTGATTCTGTGAAAAAGTTTCAGGTGTAAGTAATAAAAAAAATACGCACAACACGGCAACTAGACTGCAATAACGCTACTTGCAAGTGTATTTTGAGCAATAGTGTTTCTTATTCTGATATATCGAAATGTATAGACTGGTATAATATAATAAATTCATATGTTATACAAAACTACGTTATTACATGAAAAATAAGGTGACATACTTATATATGTATAAGCCAGTAGCTATGTTAAACTAGTACAATACGCCGTCGATTTGAAATGTCAATTTGCTTGGTCAGCGTGCCGGAATGTATTCCGGAGCTTATCCATTGTTTTCACCATTAAAACAGTTTAGACGACTATATTTTCGGCAATACAGTTTTGGGTTAATCGATGCTCTACAAGCCTACGCCAAATATAGAAATGTGGGTCAATTTATTAGAATAGACAGAACCTTTCAATGCTGCTATTACAAGAATAACTTGATAATATATTTTAGGATTATTTAGCCTAATTAAGAACTTTCTATAGTTTAAATACTTACTTAATTTACTAAGTATACAGCTTAGTATTCTGTTGAAATCTTAATAACAAACCGTGTTTTAATCAATTTAACTTTTTACTCTTAATCTTATTAGATTACTTAGTACTAGTTATTAAATAACTTTGTAATTAAAAAAAAATGAGTTCTACGTGTTATCAAACTTGAAATAATGTAAAACCTTTTGAAAGCATATTTTTACTGAATGAGTTCCGATTGTTTGGTGTAAAGATGGAAATGGTGATAGATTTAATTCATTTGGGGTTATACCTCTTCGTCCGGAGGTCGTATCCCGTAACCTCTGCAGTTAGCTGCACTGTACGATTTGTTAATATTTCTTATTTCCTTTATAATATAGATTGTATTCAATCAGAGCTTTATTTTTAATATTTGTATGGAAATAAATATTAGGTGTAATGTAATGTCTGTTTTAATGTCAAATCATAAATTTTTGAAAAATATATACATATTTAAGAAATATACATCTTCACTGCTTACTTATGCTCCAACTGCGTGCTCCTAAACACTTTTTTTCTGAACTAAAAACTACATTTTATTCTACACTGTTCCAAAACAAAATCCCTAAAAGTTGTTAGGCCTTTAGTTTTATAGTTTTCCACGCTTTTATACCTACTCTGTGGTACGGTTTTAGAAGGTAGTAAATATTTTAATGGGGTAAGTTTTACGATAGACGGCGGGGGAAGGGGCGAAGGGGGTAAGGGGTTCAAGTATTCCGAAGGCGTTATACTCCGTTTAATGGTTTAAAGTTTACTGGTTCTAAATGTAATCGGTGTTTTGATGATACCTTTACGTTGTGTGGAAATAATGAAGATAATTAAATAGCGTTAATTTCAAGTATTTATTATTTTTTATTATATTGGGAAATAAAGATAGTGTCGTATTTCATTCAGATTTCATTTTTTTTTTGACAACCACTAAATTCATAAAAGCTTGGTAATGTAATATAATTTCACTTGCAAAGACATTGTTAATGATCTTCACAAGATTTTTTTCTTTTGCTAAAAGAATATTAATATACATTTATTTCAATCTAAAACTCCCGTTTTAAATAAAGGTTACATATTTCAAAATACAAAATTTACAGACTAACTTTTGCCTTTTCATATTCCACATTCAGAAACAGTGTAGGTATAAATATTATATATTGTTCCATAAATTGTATCACTTAGTTCATAATCAGACAATGGAATAATTCATCGCATGATGTATGTAAAGCGCAATCGGCAAGAAATGATTTATCTGTGTGTGCACCTGCGCTTGCGCATCGACATATGCCGATTTTATTGGCGCTCGTTAGAGACGCGCACACATGCGGGATTGCGACTTCGATATTTTAGTGTTCCGTTGTAAAACGTTAAATCCTTGAAGTTACATTTTTTTAAACAGTTAAAAAACGTATTATGTATTTCAGATAAATAGTAACACTATCTTAAATATTATTTATTGCTTTTAAATACCTAATCATTCTGTACATATTTTTATGCTCTTAGGTAGGGTAAGATAAAATAGACAAGGTTAAGATAAAGTAGGATAGGGTAATTGTAATAGAGTGTTTTTTTTTGGGAATATTCGAAAAACAAAGTCGCAAAACACAAGAAATCTCATCTTCTGAAAATTAAACAAAATAGAACAAGAAATGATAATTACGTTAGTGCCACTTTTATTGCCTCATTAGACGCAATAAAACGATCTTATAATCAAATTATATCGTGAATTTAAACGCAGTAAAATAATTTATAACATTATTAAGTGTACCCTTTGATTACACGTCTCGATGTGAGATTAATTAGATTTTTTTTAATAATTAAAAATAAGACATATAATAGTTTAAATAAAAATTTTGTATATTAAATTTTAAAAAGGCTACACTATTAAAAATTAGATCAATAAGTCTTAATAATAAAACATCATAAAAAAGAAAATCGCATCAAAATAGTCAGCAAAAGAGCTATCGAAAATTTAAAAAAAAAACGCAGAATTCTTAATTGCACCTTAAAAAGCGAAACTCAAAAACCGTACAGAAAAAGTCAACAGATAATTAATTCGAAATTGAAAAAAAGTTCTCTTTTTAAAAACGATCAAGTAAATGAAACACATTGAAATCTCTGAAAAACAATGCTCTGGGCGGCTTCCGGCACAGTTTCAGACTGAAAGCGTCGGATGCGCGAACTGGGTCGACGTCGAGCCTTTTAACACCTGGATTTAAAAAAATAATTGCATTTCGAAATTTAAAAATCTGTATTAATTATTTTTTTTTAGTTGCCAGTTTTTGTCTACTGATTTCGTTTATTGAAATCTCTTTTTAAGTTTAGTTTTGAATTTAAATTTAATTTAATTCTTTAATTTAATATAAATTAAAAGTTTATAATAAAGACAACGTTATGGTTATCTATGGTATTTTAAAAGTTACCAAATGGATGGCCTTTTTTAAATAGTTTCTTTTAATCATGGTAGCTATTATTTATATTTAATAAAAATCTTTTATTTAATTTATTGTGTTAGTATAGGTTAAATCTTGTAAGCTAAACTAGGACCACTTCCTTTCGGAACGGAATCGCTTTTTTATTGTTCATACTCATGTTTTTTTATACCTTATTATTAAAAAAAAAATTCTAAATTTGTTATTTAAAACTGTTATAATCAACGCGAATCAAACCGCACGGGATTATTCATGATTTAGATATTTAAACATTTTTCCGACAATTAAATATTTTTTCCTTAAAATATCAATTTCTAGAAATAGTGCTGTCATGAAGTGAAAGTCGATTATCGATAATATAATTATTCAACCTCGATGAATCACTGTTTACGTCAAAACATTTCCATTAAGCGATTATCGTGTCCAATATGATTGTACCTTGCAATTGCTTTTTGTAGGTCAGTCTTATTACTACTTGATGGATCTCGCATGCAATATCGAAGACATTATGAAGATAAATACATAATTATATTCTATAATTTTGATTCTGAAAGAAACAAATTATTTTCTTTTAGTGTAATTTAAACGACATAATTAATTAACTTCATTTTATTTAAGGTTTGACAGAAATTAGCATCTCTCCATTCGTAATCTAGTGCAAAGTCGTACTATAAGTAGTTGTAATTGACTCGTGCAGCAAATTATCGATATCGATAAAATTTCTAAAACATTTTTATTGTTATGAAATATACATACTTACAATTAATAAATAGAAGCGATTACCTTAAAGCTATTCTCATTATTAATTAGGACCTATAAACATATTTGAATAGTTTTATGCCTAAAACATCGATGGCATCTCTAGTCCCGTGACGTCACTAATGTAAGCCATTTCAGCAATGGCGTGTCTGCAAACGAATGCAAGGGGGCGGGGGGAGGGGGACGCGTTCGTGCCCTTCGCCGGGTCACCTTGCGCTTGCGCAGGTACATGCGCGTGCGTCTATTGTGCAACCTGACACTCAATATAAAGCCATGTAGGGTAACCGTTACTACAAGCTTCCTTGGATATGTCCTAGATAGGGTTGGAGGTTAAGTTGGAGGGAGTGTTTTTTAGTCCGGCTTTAAAAATTTTGAAGATAAAAATCGGTACAAGAAAAACTCTCTCGTCGTTGCTATATTATACTAAATAAAAATTGTGTAAAAGTATAATTTAATAATCATTTACAATAATTACAAAAAACTATTTTCGATTTACTATATAATTTTAAACATCACTGTCAACAATTTCAGGTTCTAAACACAAAACCAAACGGGATTGTCCCGCTTGTCCGAGCTGTAACATTAAGATATGGCCACCCTAAGCCCCATAACACCGCATCGCCCTACAGCCTCAACTTTAAGGATCATTTTCTACCTTCAAGTTATTCTAACGAGTTTGAATTTTTTGAGAACCAATTGCATTTTATAGTTGAGCGTGACAGGATAATTTAAGAAGGGGAGATTTGACTTTTTGCTGTTCCCAAAACGCCTTGCGTTTCGTTTTTTACCGGCGCGTTTTTTGCGATGTCTTGCGAGTAATTATCGCTAGCGTTCAATAGTAATACAATTGTTAATGTATCGACTTTTAAAAAGAAGGTTCTGATCATCTGTATGTATGACTGTATGTATATTTTCGGTAGACGTGAGGCGATGTCATTGATTCTTTTTTTATTTGTAGTATCATGGCACAAAATTGGTCCTGTTTACATTTTATCATAATTTCAATAGTTTAGTTAGAAAAAAAATCTATACAATATTGCCATAGGGGGTACGATTATAATCTAGTGTTACCACTACGGATTGAAATATGTGCATATAAATTGCTTTATCCTAAATGACTGACTAACTGGGTGATGAATGGCAATGATGAACTGACATACAACTTCAATCGCTGATCATAAAGATCGTGAAACTTGGAGGGTCTGTTCTTATAATGTATCCCTGTATGAAAGGGTTTCCTAAACTTCCACCCTTATCCCCTATAAGCCCCCTATATATACC
The DNA here is from genome assembly GCA_018235645.1 of Junonia grisea. Lineage (NCBI taxonomy): Eukaryota > Metazoa > Arthropoda > Insecta > Lepidoptera > Nymphalidae > Junonia > Junonia grisea. The sequence continues at coordinate 7,033 of DVXP01003774.1, forward strand.
CCTATCCTGAAATAGATGGATGTAGTATGGGATAAGTTATTTCCTTGGTCTTATCCATTTCAGTTATATTTTGATAACAATTTTTCGTTGCGTTTTTTGCGATGTCTTGCGAGTAATTATCGCTAGCGTTTAACAGCGATAAAGTCGAGTTTATTACGTTAAATATTCTCTAGTATATAATTGCGTTGTTTTTTGTCCGTCGGCGTGTAATGGATCTTTTTGTTTTGTACTGATTATTCGCGGCTTGTAATTATATGCTCTGTCGATCGTAAAATATTCTTATAACTATAAAGTACGGGTTGAAACACTTTTGTTTTTGTTATTTATGTGTTTTTTTGTGTTAAATATTTAGGTATTGTTAATTATGAAAAAACGTGGTATGTGTTTAAGCTTTTGCGTGTATAATTATTTGCTTAGATTCTAATGTCAGATTTAAATCGTTTAAATGTTAAGTTTTTACACGTCTGGTCTGAAGGTGTTTTGTAATTTCAGGGTTTGTATGCATTCGCGTACGTAAAGGTTTCCTTGTTTGTATGTTCTGCTAGTATGTCTATTAAATAGTTGAGTCGCGTCTATGACGTCATATGACGTATGAGTTGTTACGTCATATATTCTTGGGGAAGTAAAAATAATTGTGATACGTTCATAAACATAAAAAACAACACATTTTACTTGTTATTTTTTATTGTCAATCAGGCAATCGTGTTTGTTTTTTAACAACCTCGTTATAAATACTTTGGCCACCACAACGAGCGTGTAAAAAAGGCAAACAATACTTTTAAAGATAATGTTTAAATCTCAAATAATTAAAATATTAAGAAATCCGCAAACAAGGTAAAATATATCATTATAATATGTAATTATTACCCAGCGGTACGTGCTAAAGAACATGTAAGTGAAAGGTGATTACAGCCTTACGTACAGGGTGTCCGGAATGCTGTAGGACAAATGTGTGAAAAATATTAGTTAAAAGTGTTACTGTTTATTTTTATTTTCTTATTTTTTAAACTTTTTATTTAAAAAATACATATCTTTGACATGTAAATGGTATTTTATTATGTGTGTGCTGTATAAATAATGTATGTAGTACAATTTTTAATATCTACTTAGATACCACCGCTGTAATATATGTTAGTTTGAACACGCTAATCTCAGGAACTATTGGTTCGAATAGGTAAATTATTTGTGCGTTGAACAGAACTTTTACCGAGGAAGGCTTTAGGCTGTTTAAATTTTCGAAACGGGATTAGAATTTAACGGGAAAATATGAAAAACCCTCAAAATTGTTTGATGCGGAAAACGTTGCGGACAGCAACTAGTATTTAATAAATTCAAATAAAAATTAAAATTACTTTTACTATATATTTTCTTTTTTGTCTTGTACGGGACCCTTAATAGGGCAAATTTAAGGGGGTGTATCTTAACTTTGTTTTTTTTAGGTTTACATATCATACAACAAACGGAACAGCCTGTAGATGTATCTTTATATATGTATATGTAGCAATGTAATACATAATATTTAGCAAAATTTTCCTCATGCAAGCAACGGCATTCGTTCCTGGAAGATGCGTAAGTAGGGGGGTGGTTGTGAGTCACTGGTTGCAGTGAAAGAATGAATAGCATTTTACCGACATAGCTTAAAACGGGATTTTCCGTAGCTAGATATTATTACAAGCTTTTGGATTAGGTATTGAAGATTTTATTCCTTTTAAAAATTTATCTTTAATTTAATATATATGACTAATTAATTATTAAATCTATATAAAGAAACAGTAATTAAAAAATAAAATAAAACGAGTATTTAACGTTTAACTTACTTTATTTTAATTTCATAGATTACAAAAAATATGACGACATTTTTTTTTTACTTAATTTTTCTTTTTATTTGTCAAACTTGATTCTGCATCGACAATTTTAAAAACACCCTTACCTCCTAAATTACATTACACTATAGAACACGAAAGAGAACATCCGTATCCAAACTAAATTGAAAGTCTCATTTTCTAAACACACTTTTCTTTTCTTTCCTTTCCTTTCCTTTCCTTTCCTTTCCTTTCCTTTCCTTTCCTTTCCTTTCCTTTCCTTTCCTTTCCTTTCCTTTCTTTTCTTTTCTTTTCATTTCTTTTCTTTTAAAAATCAATTACAATAGTCGTCCTCGGTCTACAGGAGTCCTTGTCCATCTTAACACTTATATAAAAATATCACTACATCCGATAATACGAAACAGAACATTCGCATCTAAAAGCAATCGAAACACTTTTAGTTTCACACACTTTTATTTTCTTTCAAAAAGCAACTAAAGCAGGTCAGTTGTCTTTGTTCCACAGGAGTCCTCGCCCACCTTGACGCTTATATCGAAGGTAAGTCAACCAAAATTAATCGCGAGAACCATTCATACATCGCCAATTTGAATTATCGATTATCATAATCAGAATTGTTGTTCTCAGTTTAAAATGTTAATAATTATGGTTTTAGTATGTGTAAATAATTCAAATGCGGCAAGATTTAAGATTTAAAGTTCAGCATTTCTTTTATCAAATTGGCAATTTTTCACTAAAAGTCATTAAAATTTGGCTATTGTCATAAAAATGGGACTCATCGCTTACTCCTGTGAAACAAAAGTATCTGCTAATATTTAGCTAAATTATATAATAAGCTTTTGCTAGAGGCTTAAAGATTTTTTTATTGTAATAGATTTTGGTTCGGTTATTATTTTGTTTTGTATATTTAATAAAAACAAATTAACATATTTGTTACATCTATTTTGTATCGTTGCAATGTAAAATGCTGTTCGTTTTTAAAAAAATAAAACAATTCAAGTAAAAATTACATTTAAAGGTCTCGGATATCCTGTGTGAGGGTCCGGAAACACGAAACATAAAACACACACACACCTACACTGAAACTTCGCACTTGATTAGTTATCTTATCAACACTATCTTAAATATTAAGGTAATTTTATTCTACAAAAAAATATTTTATTAGTTAACTTTTTTGGAATGGAAACTTATTAAACTTTATCAAATTTTTGATTCAACCGTTTTTCGAATACCTCAGAATTAGTATATTAATCAGTGTTAATATCTAAAATATATACAAGTTTAAACTACAAGAATTTAACAAGCATAGAATTATATGTATTAAATTCTAAAGACCTTTAAAAAAATTATAAACGAAGTTAAGCGTACATTGCACAAGGAAAGCGAATGCGGCAATAATAGGTATATTAAAGCATAGGCCATATTTTTGCAGATACCATTAAAAATGTTAATTTTTTTTCCTAAGCTCTGGACGACATTTGCTCTGGAAATGACGTTTAACTCAAAATTGTCTATGGAATATGATTTCCTATAGATCATTACTGACACATTTAAGAAGTAATTTAATAAAATTTACGTCTATCACATTACGACCGCTGCGCTGTCATCACGATCTCACAAAAGTAATCTTGTACTCATCAAGTTTATTCAAATATTTATAACAGTTAACTGAGATAATTAGTTAACCCACAATACTACCATCAAGATTAGTTGAGAAAAATGATCATGGCCTGTTTTTATCGCTCGCTTATTTATAAAACAACGTTGGGTTTTACGGATTTTCAAATAACACCTACGATTATTTTTTATATGTTTTTAACGGGACTAAATGTTAATTTGTATATTTTTGTTTTTATTCATAATATCATCATATAATCCATGTACTATACCTAATAATATGAAAAATATTAGACATTATTTGTATTCACAATCTAGAATCTATATTCCGAATCGGCGGTAGATTAAAAATTGTAAAAATTGTAAGTTTTACGAACTGGACTAAAAGTATATTTTAAGTTACAATTCATACAATTAATTAAAAATCGAATTAAAACTAAAAATTTTCTGATGACCATTTCTGGTCTTCATCATCAGTTCCACTT
>DVXP01003775.1:0-10953 GCA_018235645.1 Junonia grisea
AATTCATCTCGAGCTCGGCGGTGAAGGAAAACATCGTGAGGAAACCTGCATGTGCCGGAAGAAATTCTGACCCATGTGTATCCACCAATCCGCAGTGGAGCAGCGTGGTTGGATTACGCTCCATAACCTTCTCCCTAGCAGAAGAGGCCTATACTCAGCAGTGGGATATGTACAAGCTGTTACTTATAGATTATAGACTATGGTCTTTTGGAATTGTATAGCATTCCTTTTAATGAAAAATATCATTCTTAAAATGAATAATCATAATATTTACATATCATATCATAATCATAATTTTACTACAAGCACTTCTTTACAATATTGGTTTTAGACCATTCATTGCGACTTTTCCTGGTAATTTTATAACTCAAAAACGGGCTCATCTATCTAAACCAAATATTAACGCTTTATTCGGAACATTTAGTAGATGGTTTATATGAAGTTTGCACAAAATCGATCGAGCAGTATATCATTTGTCATATTTTTTGTAACAATGAATTTAACAAATGGTGAACTACTTTGTTAAAGAAGATTTTGCTGCCAGATTTAAACTATTTTACGTAGCGAAGCACATACCGAGACGATAGTTGAAAACTATCTATGTAACACCTCGCTTAAAACGCGTAAAATTGAATCCCCGGTCCTTTCTCTCTCTACAAACATTTTTCTATGACATAAACTAACAGCTGACTAAACATCTTCAATATTTTTTATGAAATCATAGTACACATTCTATTTATTTCGCGTTTTGTATTTAAAGATTACTACACGTGCCTTAGTAAATTAACAGTATCGGTATTTTGCTCACAATTCGGAGAAAGATGTTTTGGGTCTCTGCCAATTATTATTTAGATTTACATTCAGATCTATTCTGAGAATAACCGTTACTCTACTTACTACTGAGTGGTATTAATGTCCATGTTTAATTATAACTATGTATTTAAAAATAAATAATAATTTTTGGCAAACATTAATTTGTCCAAAAAATGTGTTCTAATACATTTTAAGTACAAATATTTGGTAAATGTATATATGTTGCAAAGTATACCTTCTGATGTACAAGTTCCCCCATTAAAAGTTGAAAGGCTAGATTATTGGTTAAATTGGTTTATTGATGTTATCGACCACTACTAAACCCTACTACCGTGAAACCAACATAGGTCTCTGCAGCATGAGGTGCAGAGACCTATGTTGGTTCCATGGTGTTATTTACACTTTATTGTTTACAACTCCATAAAACTTGTAATTTCTGGGTAGTTTGTCACACCTGGATGATATAAGCTATATGATACGTCACGATGTTGACGCCCTGGATGGTGTCAGTGATGCGATTCAAGTCATCTTTTACTCAAGTGATTCGAGTGATTTCGTCTAACTCGTCAATCGAGTGGAAAAATAATCAACAACTTGAGTGGCAGGGTGTCTCTTGCACAACCTGGGAGACTCGAGTTAATAACTCTTAGCTAAACTAATTAAAACTAACTAAAGTTGATAACTCTTGTGAAGTCTTAAAATCACTTGAGTCATAATATTCTTCTTGAGTAGCTTCACTGGTATCAGATACAATACTCACCCAACTCGTGCAGGTACATGCAGTCGGGCTTGGGGCAGGGCATGTTCTTCATGAAGTTGGCGCAGTACTTGGTGGTGCCGAGCGAGCCCTTCAGGACGCGCCCGTCCAGCGTCACGTTGTTCACGCCCTGGATGGCACGCAGGGCGTCCGCTGGCGACACGTACGTCACGTACGCTGACGCGGACGGACCCTGATAACATATAACAAATTATATGTTATATGGCAAATGTTATAACATTTTTTTTCAACAGAGATCGGATTATATGCAGCATAAAAAGCTCATTATACGCACGCAAATATGCAAGAAGAACACTATGCATAAAAAGTGACGGAAAATTCAAAAAACAAAAGCAAAATTATGACTAGAAAATTGTATAATATCAAATACGTCAATAATATGCTTTTTTGGTTAAAATATGCAATTACAAATAATCTGGTCTCTATCACTATTGATTATTCAGTTTGACTCGTACCTGTGACCCTGCATATGCAGTACTTTGGTTTATAACTACTTTGTGAATTTTGCCATATTTGCCAAAGTACTCTTGCCGTTTTAGGATCTGCAACAAAAGACATCATTTAAAATAACTTATGGTACTCTGACCCAGTAGCGGATTTACCCATAGACCCGTGAGGGCCTGGCCTGGGACGCCAGATTTTTATAGGCACCAAAATTCGGTTTTCAGGTGCGGCAAATGAGGCGCATGACCTTTTTTTAGCGAATAGTATATTTAAAATAGGGAACGGTAGGTATAGACCTTTTTTTCAGTTTATTATTTCTTAAATGTCACATCCCACACCGGCAGTCTAGGGCCATACCGGACTGCGGTCCTCCTCTCGGCCGTATGAAAACGTATGTGTGAAACTCCCATCTCACGTACCCACGTCCGGAGAGTGCTCTTATTATTCTGCCCTGGGCACTGGGGGCCTACCTATCGTCGTTGAAGTTCTAACACGTTCCACGTAAGTCATTTTATAGCTGTTTTGAGATTTTAATACCATATTCTAGACAAAAAAATGCCCATCGTTAAAAAAAACCGGAAACATAGAATAAAAACTAATATATTGAGCGTTTTATCATACTGGCTTCAAAGTAATGGATGCGGTTTTTGCACTCTCCTGAAAAGTTGATATTTCTGACTTGGTGTTAGGACTTCAACGACGCTACGGTTGTTTATAATGTTCCGTAGTGGTATAGTTTACCTCCGGGTCGGCGAGGCGCACGGGCAGGCCGACGACGAACACGAGGTTGTTCTGCACGACGCGCACGTTGGCGAGCGCCCGCCGCGACTCCAGCGTCTTGTTGCGCCGCTTCTGCTCGCGCGCCTTCTTCTCCGTCTTTATCGCCGCCACCTGCAACGACGATGCGTGTTTGAGACGATGCGAAGTTAGAGTTATTTATTTATTTATTTAGTTTAAAGTATAGCTATAGCTAGTATTTTAGTCCGTAAAAAATTACATATCTTAATATATGTATAAGATAAATTTCTGTCTATTATAATTTTATGAATAAATAAATTCTGTGTTGTTTTGAATAACAATGTTTTATTTCTTTAAAAAAATATACTGTCTTAGAAAGTTATTTTTTTTCTTCGTTCTTTCTTTTAATTTTTAAATACAATAAGTCTTGTTTAATCTCAATTTAACAGAAATTTTACTTTTTATTACTTCTCTACAAAAACAGATCATGTTTAATATTTTTCATTTTTTCTGTGCAAAAACTAACTCATCTCAGTCTCATCAAAATGTCGCAAACGACTTTTTGTCTCAATTTTTAGAAAAAAGGTAATCTAGGAAAATAAATGTTACATTCAATAAATGGTGTTGTCAAACACTTAATTTCTACACAATAGTACTTCAATAACTACAAGTAACTTACACACGCCCAACTATTTATCAATCATATCAAGTACCTGTTCTTGACTGAGAGGGGTGAAGTCTGCCGGGTTTTCCGGGTAGGCCTTCCGACACGCCGGGCACAGGCCGTTCTCGCCCTCCCGAATACGATTCCAACAAAACCTGCATATCTGGAAGTAAATATTTTATCTTATTAAACACTTATTTGTGAAAGGAAATGTCGATAATTACACGAAATCATACAAAAATCTATCACTATATATGACGAATATACATCTTTTTTTTTAAAATTATAATGTAAAGTGTACTACAGATAATATAAGACTCCCACGTTTTGAGGAGGAATTGTTTAGGATTTAAAAGTTTATTTATACGAAATTTGTGTTAAGTTTATTATATTACCAATTGCCAAGTTTTAAATAGAAAATTTTACATAAACATAACTTACGTGCAATTATGTATACTAATCAAATAACTTAGAAAATAATTATTATACAAAAACAGTATAATTAAGTATATTAAAATAATAAAATAAAAACTTAACTAAAACAACTTTTAATTTCTTTCAAAATGAGGAAGTGTGTTATTACACTCTGATAAAAAGAAATAAACAATTCAGTCATACAATAAAACGTAAATATTCATCAAATTATGATTGCATTTTAATTTATACAAAACTTCTTTGAATAACACAAATGAATATTCACATGAAGTTAGCATCTAAAATTAAACTTAAGCATATAACACATTATCAGATGCAACTGCAATTTATGGACATAATAATGAGCAAATTGTATAAAACATTGAGTTCCAAACAAATTATAATTTGCAATAATTGACATTTATATGTTACGAAAATGACAATTTTCAATAGTTATTATAATTTATTCATGCCTATGTTTATTGTAGCATTAACGCATATGGTACATATTTTAGTTGCAACAATAATTTAAATCCAATAATATGTTTCAAGCTTTATAAGACAAATTAAAGATACCAGATTATGTTTTAAATCAATGCAAGGATCACCTTAATTTACTTTAGCTTAATGTGTGTTAATACTCATTTTATATATAATATTACATAAGTAATGTTATTAAAAAAATATCTCACTTGATAACCACATGTGCACGGGTAGAAGTGGAGATCGTCCACCTCCAAGGGTTCCATACACAGGGGACATTCCACCTGAAAATAAAGAAAAACAACAATCAAACTACTATTTCTACAAAACCTTTTAAATATTGCTGATCTTTATAATCAATAATAGCAAATACATCAAGAAATATTTATAATAATACATGTCTAATATTATTTTTTAATACATATCTAAAAATTATTGAAACTAAATTCACGCAACATTTATTTGATTAGATTTATGTCAGTAATTAATTTTGCCTTAAAATAATATTCAATTATAAATTACGCCTAGAACTGCTTAATATAATGAATTAAAACTACTAATTGCCAAAATATTTTGGATACACATATGTATTTTAAAAATATTTTCACCATTTCTACTCTGAACAATGTCAAATAAATATTCAAGACACTTTCTCCAATATCTCATAATTTGTGCATCAAAATTAGCAATTCACATATGCTGCATATTATTGTATAATACAGTAATAAAATATCACATGAAAATTAATTTTTACAAGTTGTGATGATTTATTAATTTATGTAAATATTACTTTTCTCGTTTGTTTTTTTTTTCTTCATTTAATTTGTATGTTTAAATGTTAAATAATCTAATTAATAAGCGTGTTATGATTGTAGTCTATAGTATTTATAGAGTAGAGAATAGTTAAAAAATTGTTATTGAAGGCTAACATAACTATTACTGCGGTATGTACCTATTAAAGTGTTTGAATTTGTGTCTGGCATTATATCATATTCTTGTTTTAGGGGCTATACTTCAAATGCTGTGGTGTATCTAAATAAATAAATAAATTACAAGCATATAATATTATAAGAAAGTATTATATTCGTATTTTAATGGTATTTATCAGGTAAAAACAAGTAAACCTAGTTTGTTTACAGTATGTCATGTTGGGACCACACCCACCAATCACAAGTAATCTCTGTATGTCATTAATATTAATGGACAGCTCAACTACAGTTAGGTGAATTTATTAGTTTATCTACCGACCTCGTTTGAGTTTTAAAAATATAATGTAAAATAGATTGTTTAAATCGGGAAAGTAAATACAGAAAAGCCCACAGCTGGAATACATCTTAAATATTATTTAATGAGCTATCAGAGAATATTTACTAACAGGTTTTGGTAAACAATAGTTTAATTTGTAATCAATATTATTACGAATAAAAATTTAGGAGTTGAAATAATAAAATAGGGTCCATTTTAAACCTAAGGTCGTAACCCAAGATAAAAATGACTAATAAATTGAAATGATTTGCTCATGATGTCAGCTTATTTTAGACAAACATATATGATAATTTTATCCCAGTTTCAAACCAAAAAAACTGTATTTTCATATCAAAAGTCCAAATAAGAGATGAGGTCAATGACCTAGCATTTAACCATAACTTTGTACATAGGACAGTTACTTATAGATTTTACAATATATATACAAAATACATATATAAAAATATTTGAAGCCTATTACAATATTTCATTTTAATGTTTAAGCTAAAAGATGTAATATCTAGTTTCTAGATTACAATTACAGTTAAATCATGATTTCTTCTGTTATAAATGCATAAATTAAAATAAATTTGTCAAAATAAAAGTTCGTAATACTTCAAGATAAAATGTTTTGTTTACAAACATTTACGATTATGACAAGCCTTTTCTTTATCATTGATTAAGGCGAATTATTATAAGATTCCAATTTTGTAACACTCTGCCTTTTATCAATATTAAAAAAATATATATGGTTTTAGTTTTTTAGACAATATTATTTAAGCAATCATCTTTCTATGTTTTTGTTATGATATAAAATTATTAATGTAAAACACATATTTTCATGGATAATTTTCTAAACTATTTCAAATTTTCTGTACTTTTCCTAAACTTCTAATTTTTCTTCTTAATAATTTCTTAAAACTATTTTTTTATAGGTACATATTTACGAAATAGAAAAAAGTATGCATTAAAACTTTTTTGCTTTCAAACCAACCTGTTTTTATTTTTATGGTGCAATCTATATTAAGTTACCCATTTTTAATCCAAGAAAAACTTTAATGAAAAAAAAACAATAAAAAATATATTAACAATTAAACGATTGTGTGATCCTACTGTGGATATTATCAAAAATTAAAGATAATAAGGAATTGATAACATTTAGATAAAAACATTTGGATTTAAAATGGTGAAGTTTACACATGATTGTCTGTAAGATTAATACCAATCTGTGTATGTTTATCTCCTATATATCTTACAACAATATTTATTTGTAAACTTATCTTACCAAGAAGAGCCTATATTGCAATTTAGTATTATACCAATAAATTATTATTGGTCTACTTGGGTAATTAAGATACAAATAACCTAAGTAGAAGTGAAAAATAATGTAAAGTAACTACAATATTTGCAATAAGTGGGAGTATAATGTGATTAAATTAAGATTTACTCCATGAAGCATGCTCCAACTCTGATTTTCAGCGGTTTCTTAATTATCATGTCATGTATTGTAAATGTCATGTAAATGAAAAACATATGTATAACTGACTTGTTATAATTATTTTTTCAAAATAAATTTATAATCAAAAAATGATTGTGTTAAGAACATTTTATCATTCATTTATTTGTGTTTGAACAATTTTATTTGAAGACAACAAGCAGAGTTTTAAAACTAAGAATTTTAATAAGCCTACCAATTTCAATAATTGTAATTAATTTAATTAATGACCCTGTCACTATTCATGTTACATCATGACTTATTGAATTAATATAGTTAAGAATAATATGAATCCTTTACAACACTAAACCTTACAATAGTAAGGCTGAGAAACCTAAATCTTTTGTTTAGGTTTTGCAAAAATTGTATTGAAATGTGGTATTGAAATTACAGTTTAGATATACAAATGTATGTTGTCATACTTTTTAGTATTATTTTTTAGATTTTTAGCATTAAGTTGCTTTGACTTCTTGTGTGTGAATATAACCTCCATCATTTTGGGTCTAAACCTTATTTTTCTATCTGGCAAGTACAACATAGTTGCCACCTATTGCCAATTAATTATATTATAACTGTCAAACCTTCTCGCAAATAATAAGTTGTCAATGTCAATATGAAAAAATCATGTAATATTCTTTTTATAAACAAAATAATATCAGAATTACCTGCTCTTCTCCACTCTGATTCAACACTGACATCCTAGCCCTATGAGCGAAATGTTCTATACTTCTCAGTAGTAAGAACAAATACCCCGTGCCTCCTGAAATTAAAAATAAACAAATAAGACACTTGTATTAACATAACATTGTAAATGTTTAATTCATCCCCGATTTAAATAATCCTATTTCAAGGACAAAAGAAACCTAAATTAAATTGTCTTAATAACAATAATTGAAACAAAAAATATTCAACTCGTAACTACATTCTGCAGTTCTATCAAATGTTTACATTAATTAATTATGCAATGTAATTTGTACACAAAAATTAACAAATAGAGGAAGATGTACAAAAATGATAATATTTAAGTACAAGTAAAACCTTAGTATTTAACAAGTAAATGTAGAATTGATGAGATGCAATCATAGAAGCTCTAACATTATGTAAGTAACATTAGAAAGGCTTGTGTGATGCTGGGGTCAGCTTATTGCACATTAATTTGCAATATACATACAATATATATACATCATAAGAAAAAAAAATCATTGTAATACCATTTACTTTTATAATTAAAATGGAAAAGTATGAGGACGTTTTTATTTGTGGGCCAAAACATAACAATAAAAAATATTATGAAGTAACACATTTCACAAGAATTGTAGTAATTCTTGTTTGTTTACGTATTAAGTTTAATTTGTTAATGTTACTGAGTTTATAGATTTGACAATTGAAAATATATTTTATTAAAAATAAAGTAATGATACAAAATTAAAAAAATATTGTTCACTAGCAGGGTTTTGATTGAGTGTTTCCATTATAAAAATTTATAGATCAGGTTGTAAAATGTGTACAGTTATTAGTTACAAGATGGTCATGAAATTATTCAGAATTTTATCTATAATTATTATATTAAAAGTATTTCATAATCAGTAAATTATTTCGATATATATTTAATAGGAACTACATTTCAGTTCATATATTTTTAACTTTATATTCTTCTTTAGAAAAATAATATAATGAAAAAATATGCCAACCCCTCTAAATCTTAAAATATAGTTGTATGGGAAAATTCCTAGTCCTTAATATGTGTAACATTTCATTACTCTACAATTTCCTTGTCATTAAAAAGTAACACTTATTTTCAATAATAAAAAAAATGTGTATTGTTTATAACAAATGAAGTATTTTGTTGATATTATTTTATGTTAGTATTAAAAATATGTTTTTGTGTTATTGTTTATAGTAATTTTATTTATTAAAGTGAAAGTTACCTCGTTGAATACAGAAACAGTTATCAAAACACTACAACAACATATGTTTCAAGGACAAAGGCAAATATTTAAATGGATATGTGAAGAACACTTTGTTTTTATGTATGTACTTTGTTTATTAATGAATCACAATAGATCCTCTTAACAATAAAGGACTTCACCGTATACATTTCTCTTAAAAACCACATAAAATTCAAGTCTCACAAAAACAATGTTTCACTACTAAGCTGAGAGTATACTGTTATTTAGAGCTTGAAAATGTGTTTTGGTAAAAGTAAACAGTGTAAGTGGGTTTTTAGCAATAACTTGGAAAGATAAAGTGGTTGCAACAATGACTCAACCTAGCTTTGACAAGTCCATAATTTGACATTTTACTGTGGAAAAAACAATTCTATTCACTATTTCTAGGCAAGTCTGGAAATATTCCAAAATAATCAATCACTCATAGAAACATCAAAATAATAATGTAGAACACCAATACACGGTTTACGTAGCATTTTATGTACCTACTATTACGCTAAGGTACGTCCGCCAGCTGCCATTCAAAAGAATATGTGGCATAAGTCAAACTTTCATTTCGTACAAGGATGCACTAAAAATAATTATAAACACTCGAGGCACAACATAAAACATTTCGAAACATTTACTCTATATAATCGTCGGCCGATTCCATTTTTGAAGAAAATAAATCGATGTTTACCTTACGTCTCCTCTCAATGCAAATCTTTTTCTATTGCAGAATCAAGACTGCTAACCCTTCCGCTAGAGTCGTAGATGAATCCTCTAGAGTGGGCCTACAATGCGGTTCACGATTCAATTTAAATTAAAATGCAAAGCTGAAATAAATACAACTGTCCCGAAGATATTTTCTGCGAGTTACTATACATTTGTTTTATGAAATGGCCTAATCTTTTACAAGATTCCGTTCTGTGATTCCATAGACAAGTCATAAGCTTTTTAATTTCGAATAATAAATGAGTAATAAGTAAATAATGTTAAAATAAAATAAATGTGTAAAATAATATTCTGTAATTTTATATTTAATATAAATGTAATAAAATAAAATGTATATCGAAGATTGAAAAAAAATATATTTTCTATAGATATGCTTCTATTCTAGGTTAGCTTTAACATGGCAACAGTTGACGTCACAACCACAGAGTAAATGAAGGTTTGAGAGAGTAAATTTTTTTTCGTTTACATTTTTTTATAATTGCCAAGAATCAAGAATCAAAGACTAGAATAATTAAAGTTGTTATCATTATTTTGATCTCTCTTTAACCTGCTTTGTGATCTTTTGTAATATTTTATATAAATATTCATTTAAACACTTATGTTGAGGTTGGGAAATCCTTAAAAATGGGAAAGTGAGTTTGTTTGTTCCACTTTCATGCCGTAACTAATGAATATATTGGCAAGGAATTTTTCACCTGTAATGTTAGGAACAGGCGCGGTCGCAGCTTGAAATTTTGGGGCCACATGTTTTGGGGGGGAGGGTTTCATTTTATGTGAGACCCGACGATACTATACATATTAGTACAATTTTTAGTGCAATTTCTTATAAGTCACTTACAACGTTTCAATGAATTTAGAAAGTTGGAGATTTTGGCGTATTCTATTAGTTTTTACTTTGCCACCAAAGATTTTTCATTCGATAGGTATGGTTTTGAGGGGGGGGTCATGTCCCCTGTGACCATTCGGACCGCACCTGGTTAGGAAGCTTAGACTAATTAAGATCGCTTTTATCCCTGGAAAAGGAACTGTTCCTGAGGATTTATTTTCTGAGGGCGATAAATGCCTTAAACGCCGGCGTATCTGTGACAGCTAAAGCTAGTAGCTGTTTTTTTTTAAATAAATATTTTTAAACAATAGGCTGTTTGTGTAAATAAAACATGAGTATACAAGCATATTATATATTTTTTTTATAATAATTAAGAATAAATTCTTACAT